>PNEQ01065914.1:0-53128 GCA_003012365.1 Medauroidea extradentata | reverse complement strand
GAGGTACTGTCCAATGCTGAGAGGTCTGTTGCGGACCTGCGCTATGAAGAGAGCTGCCACGGCCTCGTACAACGCCGTGCCGTCCATGTTGATGGTCGCACCTATCGGCATCACGAACTTGGAGACACGTGGGTCCACGTCATTCTTCTCCTCCAAGCACTTCATCGACACTGGCAGAGTCGCGTTGCTGCGCCAGACACAAACAATCTCCTAGCTTCCATCTGTCAGATTAATATTAATTCCTAAAGATACCTGAGTTTCGCAAATATATTTTATGTAAACACTTCCTACCACCATTTTACTTCAGATACTGAATGACTACTACCCATATGAGCAATGGTTAGAGAAGTATAAAATTCGCATTATTTTCTGACATCTGACTAGACTTCAAGTGACTAGGCTAGTTCGACGTCTCCTGCTCGCCGATATTGTTATCAATTGCTGCGGAGAATGCTTACACGGTAGAGAGGCCAATCTCTGTAAAGTTGTAACACGTGTAAATGACAACACATAAAAGCTCGTAGCCAATTGAATCGCAGATTGTGCTCTGTTATGTATAGACGTGAAGTTTAGTCTGCTACCAAGGGATAACGCGAATTTTGCATGTCTCTAGCAATAGTGCATGGTCATTCTTTAATTCACCGTATTTTCCCCACGTAAACATCTCCTGAACGTAAATCAACATTTTGACAAGTAATGCTCTATGTTAGTCTGCTAATTATCTTTACGTTGTTAGATAATATAATTACTCTTATTTTATCGATATTTGTTGAAAAATAAGATATAACACAATCATTATTATGATCATCAACAAAAAGTATTTTTTCTAGCAATGTTAAATGGTGTAACGAACAAACATTTAGATCTGGAAATGTAAATAAATGGTATATGCCTACAGGGAAAACTGTAAATTAAAACGGCCGTGCGTCCTTGACTTTTAACAACTTGATCATCTAACACTATATATCTGACTTTTGTTTTTGCAGTAACACAATCTAACTATGGGAGAGTAGTGGAACGGTAAACACAGAACACAGATAATGAGCGCATTATCTACAGAGTTGTCATACTTTAAGCCTGTCTGTCCTAAACACCATTAAATCGGCGAGATATGTTCTCATAAGTGTACAGTTCTCGGTAACTTGTGCACTCACTGGTAACAACCCACAAGACGCCACTGCACACCATCCAATCAGAAATAGTGGTGGATCACGAGCCGCAGGTTACCCAACCCACGTCTACAGGGTTGCCACACTGAAAGTCTGTCTATCGTACACACCATCCAATCAGGGAGAATCGTGGAGAGTGTGCTACAGGTAATGTTGTACCTTTTACCACATGTTAAAATGCAAATACACACAGGTAGTTTACAAATCTCGTGTCGTATTGGAATTAATACATATACAATATTACACCAGCTCATAAGCCCCATAACTGAGCTTCTCAATTTCTCCTTGTGCATAGATCATGATAACTGCCTGTCCACACACACTATTCACCACAGAGCACTTACTCCTGTTCGCTCATCTTTGTCCAAAGTATCTATAATACATTATCGCATGTCACACTTGACACACACGACTCTCAATACATAGAGAATGTTCAACATAGTATTACTCAACTCAATTAGAGAATATTTACAAATTTAAACTTTGCACTGGTTTCAATTTCCTCGTTGTCTATTTCGTCCTATACTTTCAACCTCAGCACCCTTCAACTTCTACCTCTCCTCTTTTACCGCCACTGATTCGGGAAGATGTAATGAAACCATACCCCCGTGAACATTCAGTGTCGGAATCTTTCCCATCTACATCTGTAGTTTGTGAAGCATAATTTGGAGTATCGTACAAAAGCTCATTAACATTAGGTTAAGGAGTCTCTACTACATTTCCTTCCCATAATCCCATATTCGCTTCCACACCAAGTAACTAATCATAATGTCTACGCCATACTAATTTATCTCCACACATCTTTACCAAATAATTCTTCAACCCTTATAACCTTACCACAACCGCCTTACGCTATAAAGGCTTAATACCTCTGTAATATTTTGTGTATACAATATTTTAACCGCTTTAAAGGAAGCCTCCCTACCTCCAATTTCAGAGGATTTCTCTTTCATTATGTCCATACATGTTCTAAGCTTACGATTAAATATCAATTGAGCTTTAGACTCCCCTGTCACCCAATGGGGTATGTTTCTGTACAAAAATAAATACCGATGAAGTAATATTTCCAAACACTCACTTGTTTTGATATTCTGCAAGGCCTTATACAACCCTAATTTAAAACTCTTAACTGCATTGTCAGCAGTCCCATTGGTTTATGGATGATAACGAGCACTAGTCATGTGACGTATTTTATTGCTTTTACAAAAGAACTGAAAACCAGCTGACATAAATTGATGAACATTTTCCGAGACCAATACTTTTGGTATTCCAAACCGAGCAAAATGTTCTCTCATTTTGTCCAGTAATGCCTCTGAAGTGAAACTTTTAGTTTGGAAAGCCTCAGTCCATTTAGTGTAAGCATCTGTAATTATTAAATGATTTCGGTCGTTAATAGGCTCCCAAAAAGCACTTGTTTGAGACCAGGACAGCGGTGTACTTACTCTCGGATTGGAACGCCAAGTCAGACAAGCATCACAATTTTTAGTGATATTTTCAATGTCCATATCACACTTTTGCCACAACACATAACTATGCCAAATTTTTCATATTTGATATACAGCTGTAATGAAGCTCCTTGAAGACAGAATTCCGAAGTTCAAAATACGATACACCAAAAAATAACACTTCGTTCTTCGTACAACTCATGATTTTTTTTTTTTACTGTTTTAACAGATCTTCAACCCATTCTTGCCAACCATTCCTTAAATATCACATAATCTGTTTAAGAATGTTATTCTTTTGTGTACATACCTGTAATTTACTATAATATACTGATATCAAGGTAACCACATTTACAACTACAAATAATCCTCTGGCTCATCACAATTTTTTACCCACAGGTACACGAGAAAAATAATCTGCTAAATGCTTTTCCCTTCAACAAATTTAAGTTCGTAGTCAAATTCAAACAAGTACAAGGTCCACCGCTGACGACGACTAGCACTCATGACAAGTATACCATTATTACTGCCAAACAGGGTCATTAATGTTTTACGATCAGAACATTTAGTGAATTTGCGATCATTTAGGTACTGACTTAATTTCTGGACTGTCCAGTATATGGCCAAAGCCTCCCGGTGTGTTACCGAATAATGCTTTTGGGCTTCCGACAAAGATTTAGAAACAAAACAAATGTGCCTTTCCTATTTATTGGGTAATACATGTACTAACACTGCACCTACTCCTACCGTACTTGCGTCGCAATACAACTTCAGTCGTAAATTATGATCATAATGAATAAATATTAAGTCACGTACTAGTATTTCATTAGACTTAACAAAAACTTCTTCACACTCTTTCGTCCAACCGAGCACATTTCCCTTTCGCAACAGAGCATACAGGGATTCAATAACTGAGGAAAGGTTAGGAGTGAATCGTCCACAACAATGTATTAAACCAGCATAGGCTTTCACTTCCGTTATATTTAAAGGGCGTTTAGCCTTCATTACGACTTCTAACATCAATAGATATTTATTTAATTCCCGAGCATCAATATTATATCCCAAATATTTAATTTATTTTTGAAAAAACCTCACACTTGGCCTTGTTCAAAGCGAAACCAGCCTCCTGCAGCCTCACAAAAACTTTCCGCTATTTCTCCTTATGTTCATCAACATCCCGTCCACTCACAGCTACATCATCCAAAAAGACTGCAACCTGATTCAAGCCCTGCGAAACCTTTTCCACCTTACTTTTAAATATACTACAGGCAGACTTCACCATGAATAGTAATTTATTGACAAGAAAATTTCCATTTTTGGTACTCCTTGCTAACATTTACCTAGTCTCCTCTTCCAGTTGTAGTTGGTTACAAGAATTTAAAAAATCTAATTTACTGAACACCCTACTACCAATAATTTTAGAGAACACTTCATTTATTCTAGACAAGGAATGTTTTACATTCTCCAAACATTTATTAACAGTAACCTTATAATCAGCACACAGGCGTATATTACCATCAGGTTTCACAACCGGCACTAAAGGTGTATCCCAATCACTAGTCCCAATCTGCGTCAAAACCCCTGCTCTCTTAACCTATATAGTTCTTTGTCAATCTTCTCTTTAAAATAAATTGGTACTTACCTAGGTATCATGATAACTGGAATGGCATTATTTTTACCTGCAGTTTAACTGTCTCAAAATAATATGTCCTGAAACTATCAGAAAACAAGTAACTGAATTCACAAACCAAACTTCTTATATGCTCTTGTACATCAACATTATTAACAGTAAAATTTGTAATTTGAAATGTTCTCATCATATCCCTTCCACACGCTTTTTGAATAACAATAAAAGAACATGTTGGCATACTTTTCATCCAACGTTACTTCTCCAAGCGGTACAACCTCACACCTATCAAATGTTCGTAATCTTACCACACTAGGTTTCAGTTCAGTATCAGCAAAAGTAGATTCATACATACAGTCAGGTAAAATTGAAACACCTGCACCCGATTCCGCTTCCAACTGCAACTATCTGTTATTGGACTCTACTTGGACCATAATGGAGTCTATAACCCAAATATAAAAACATTAAACGAGTCCGTAAAATCTAAGTCAGCTTTGTTTACATTAGAAGTAGAAGAATCACTCTTCTCTCAAGCTTTTCAACTACCCATACATGTAGAAAAACGCCACAAGACTACTATTCCGCTATTTGTTTGACAAGCAAACCTTAGCCAACTTTTTTTACGCAGATTACATCTATACCCTATAAATTTACAATGAGAAGAATGATGATCACACTCACCACATGCATAACATACAATCTTGTCCCTATATTTTGTAAAATTCAAACCAACAGGTTTCTTCGTGGACACCTTACTCACGAAAGCTTCTTTCGACTGCTTCAATGAAGCTTCCTTATACAATGCAATTTCTAAGATGTGTTCCAAAGACTTCTTTGCGTCTTCTTCACAAACACGATCTAAAGCTATATTATTCGTTTACCCTGATACAAATTGGTCCTTCAAGACTTTTAGCAAATGCTGGCCAAATTCACATGTCCGCGCCGAATTTTTTAACCTTATAAAATACGAGTTAATATTCTCACCTAACCCTTGTTTGGCATTATATAACTCTATTCTTTACCGGAATGCAGGAACTCTCGGCGAGAAGTGATTTATTAAAAGTTGACATAAGTAATAGTACTATTTACTTGCTGGAAAATCCGGCAAACACAAATTCCTCAAAATTTTCACTCGTCACCACTGTTGCACCTTGTACAAGTTTGTCACAACGGTGGTATTTCTGTCGTACACACCATTTAATCAAGGAAAATGGTGGAGCACGATCCACGGTTAACATTACCTTCGTCTATAGGTTTGCCATATCGAAGATTTTCTGTTGTACACACCATCCGATCACGGATAGTGGTGGAGCGTGTGCCACAGGTTACGTGAACATTATCTACAGGGTCGAATGTCAGTCCTACACACTTTTCAATCAAGGGGATTGATGGAGCACTAGGCACAGGTAATATGTTACTTGTCTACAGGGTTACTTATCAGAGGCTTGTCTATCCTACACACCGTCCAGCCAGGGAGGTCGGTGAAGTGTGTACAACTGGTATCGTGACCAACGTCTGCAGGGTTGCCATATAGAAGGCGACGGACTCCCAGTATAGACGACTGTGGCAGAGCTAAATATCTTAGTTTTTAATCATATTAGGACTCCCAGTATAGACGACTGTGGCAGAGCTAAATATCTTAGTTTTTAATCATATGAATTCTAAAATTACCAAGTAAATCAAGACGTACTCACCTAGACGCAGTGCCAAAAGCTGTGGTAATGGCCTCGGCCATGTTAAGGAGGAACCTAAAGGGCAGTTTCTTGGTAATGACAGTGTACAAGAAAGGCAGGACAACGAAGCCATGCAGCAGGAGTCCTGCTAGGACCGTCATGAAGTACCAGCCTAGCTGGCCCGCCAGCACGCTCAGGCTCTCCATACTGACCACCTTGGCCGTGATCAGGAACATCACTCCGAAAGGTGAGATCCTGCACCAACAACACAAAGTTTCTTATCTTCCCCATCATGCATCTAGCTTGTCGCACATTAAGGTAGGGCATATCAAGCAGCGTTGCAATTACTCGTTCATCCATCGTTTTATTAGCTTAGAAACACTTGTTTAAAATTTATAAATTATTACTCACTCTAGTAAAGTCAATTTCCTTGCGATTGACAAAGAAGTCTATTACAGCTGACCAAATATGATGACGCGATTAGTCAAATATTATTTTGAAATCATAAATTGATGAAATTTCAGGGTCATCAGTAGAGTCACGAATTTGTGGCAAAAATGTTTACTCAATTTGGTTTCAATTCCTTGTGTGTAGGGCCCGGTAGATTTTTGCCCCACTTTGTTTCAGTTTCTTACGTTTACATATGTACCTCAACTTCATGATTGCAGAGTATTTTTGTGCAGAGTCATTATTCGTTTGACTGTGCCAATCAGTAGATGGTTAACTGTGACACACCACGTCTGTGATTGGCGGGTGTAACCTCTACACGCTGGGTGTTAAGGCATCCAATCACTGACCACATAGTAGAGCTGCAGGTGCGCACGTAAGGCATTAAAACAAAGTGTTGCAAAAATATTTTCACGGAAACTACCAGGCCCTACTTATGTGCACATCTGCATATATGCTTCATGGTCAGTGACAGGATGTTTTAACTCTCTCTTGGCTTGGTGTATTACTGGCAAATCACAGACTTAATGGAGTCACAGTAAGTTTGTCCTTATGGCGGAAGTTTCCTAAAATTTTGTATTTTTAATTCAATCTCCCTATAACGTAAATGCTACGTTGATCAATTTGAAATGAAGCTAAGCAGGATATAGAGAATGTTAACAGTTATTTTAAGATCGTATTTGTTTACATAAATGCACTGTTTTGAGCTGTGAAATCATTATTAGAGATTAACTAATTATTTACTATTTCATTGTCACATCAGTTAATATAGGTCATGGCTCTGAATTTTTCAAAATTAAGTCATAAAACTTAGTCACAAGTAAGCAAACATCAAACTAATTAATCTAGGAAACTATTTTCTTTAAGAACTTGCGTGAAACTCAGGGCTGTGTGTACATACAGTACACAACTGTTACAAAAGTCTTCGCATTTCAACTAGTGGAGCACTTTCGTAGAAATCCTAGCTGCAGTACTCACACAAGACTATACAAAATTTAAATTCCTCTACTTTAGTTTTCGTATTTAGTTGTGTTACAGTTTGCAGTTAAAAACATTTTTTGAGGTTCGTTGTTTTAGATAAATCCATTCGTAACATCTTGTAACGACCTGATAGCAAGCTTTGTAATTGTGGCTTGTAATTATTCGTGTAGCAGGTGTACTGGATTCTGGATTGGTAGCGATAAATTTCTCTGATGGATGATTGTAGCTGGTCAGAAAGCGTGGACATGTTGCTGGTGTGTAGGCGCAGCTATTGTAAGGGATGAGCTGTACAGAGCGTTTACACAGGCAATCATCTTCCACACTTTACAACACTTTCAGCCAAAAATAATTGCTTCATTTATTGCAAAGAGTAAATTTTATTTTTACGTGCCAGTGAGTAGTGTAGTCATTGCAACACATTTCCGGGCCACACTTATTACCACAGACACGGACTATATTCAAGCCACTAGGGAATTTTCCAAAATTTCAACGTAAGCCAAACATGTTTCCAACGTTATGGCACACACACACATTCATTCTCTCTCTTTAGAGGAGATGTGCGTCAGTGCGCAATGTATAGTCTAGTGTGTAATGTCTGGTCTACCCGTGAAGTAAGCGTGTCATGGGACTATTATAACATTACCACCAAATAAACCTCTGTAAACAAAATCGTTATTAGACCCCCCCCCCCCCTTTTTCCGAAAAAAAGCAAATATATTTTAATAACTTAAAAATATGTAATTGCATATTTAAAAGCAGTGACATAAACAAACCGTACAAATTAATAGTCTACTTATCATCCCTCGATATATGTAACTACTGGATAGTTGTAATATTTATAAACGTTAAACCTGTTGTATTTGAGTCACCAGTAGAACTATGGTTCGATATTAACCAACAAAATTAAGCTGCTGACGTCAGAATTGCGAAATGTAAAGTTTATTGGAACTCATGTGCCGATCAAGGGAATGCCTGTCTTAAAACACGCAGTGGGGCTTCTAATCAGCCACATACGTATGCATACACGCAACAAAGATAAATTGTTTACGTTCTTCTTGGGCAACGTCAACTTATTTATCCAAGTATACAAATATAAGGGAAACAACATGAAAGTATTTATTTAGACCAACTTTTGCCTTAAGTGATTTCAGTAAACACTGCAAAAACCTAAATAAGAATCGCCATGTCTGGGAATCGAAAATGAATTCTCCCAAATGCGAGTATAGTTAGGAATACTAAGTGTTCACAGTTATAAAAAAATACTATAATGTGTTTCGTAATCAGTTCGCTGTTATTGCAATTTATTTGCTAATCTTGGTTCTGCGGTGCAACATAAACATCGCTGATTATTATTTACTTAACGTACGGCTTCATCACAATGCAGTTAGGCAAAAAGTATGAATAATATAAAGTGTAACAAGCTAAGATAACATATTTAAATGTCCATATCATAATGTTAATCCATCTCGCCGTTATTCAAGCCTACTACACAACTGACGCACGCCGTTTTATTGTGTGCTATCGGTATCTCACAAGCCCACATCATAGTTCTACAAAACATCCTAATTTTGCCAACCTGTAAGGCAACAAACATCTAGGTTTGACTGTACTCACAGGTATCTGGAAAGTGTTTCACCAGAATGCGTTCCGACAAGAGTACCTCATTCGTGAACATAAATTAGCTCGTTCTTAAGCTTTCCTATCCAATATCTCACAAGTTCGAGTTAAAACGTTATATTATAAAAATAAAGTGGCCACCCCTTATTATCTTATGAAAGGAGTTGCTCTTATGTACCCAAGTTGCCAGGAATATCAGATTATCAAAATACAACCTACCTAATGATTGTAAATTTGGTCCATAAATGACCAACGCTTATGTCACTGAGAAATATAGGCATTTTAAAATATCATTTTCTGGTGTGTAATATCGAAATAAGAAACTACCTGCTGGAATTTGTTGGTATTGTTTTGAAAGAATCACGTGGTGTTTAGTATTGCCATATTGACTGAATGTGAAGAGGTGTAAGTTTTGGAGAAAATTTCAGTTACGTGTTTTAATAATGGCTTACACATAATCTTTCTTAAAAAATCTTTCGCACGGGAGCTGTATTACATTAATCAAAAATATTATTACTTATAAACTTTAGCATGTAGCTTATCTACAAAAACCATACAATGGTTGTGTGGATTTTCCAATGTTGCACTATATGGTCATACATTCATTTATTTCCACAAGCCTGGCGGTAACTTACTGTCTCCACCACTCAACAGTGACTCATGGGTTACTTCGACAAGGGATTAAGGTTAATTGTCAGACTCCACAATATTAAATAGAAGGGGCTTTATTTACACCGAAAGTGTTCAATACAACTCTACGACTGGCGTCGCACAATCTTAGCCTAAGGCCTGAATACAGGGGAGCTTTTATACATGGTGTTCGGAAGTTCATGTTACAAACTTCTAGGGCTAGTAGAGGGGACTGAGTAGACAATATTTCATTTCATTTTCCAAGAAACTTAAAGTTTACGACAGCGTTTATGTGCACTTATCACTGAAGTCACTTTTTAAACCTTCCTTAATAAATAGGACACTTTTCGCTTCCAAAATAAAAAATAACGCTGCCTTCCAATATCTCTAAACCCGACTAACTGTACTACAATATGTAACCAATTAATGTAGAGATAATTCTTGCCAATAATAAACCAAGAACTTTGCATATACAACAAGGGGACTAACGTTTAGTTTTCTATATGTATTCCACTTTTCGCATATTATTTACTGGTAGAAAAAAATCAATCCGTCTATCACTGAAAATACTGTCTTTTTCAAGTTCTTTCATCTGATTTCAAATGTTCATACTGTTTTTTTCACTACCAAACAATAAAGTAACGTACCAGCATAAAAACAATCGTAAATATTCGAACATTACTCGTACGTGACGTAGATGCAATCATCGACTCTTAAGTTCCCATGGTGCACAGTTTAAAGGACACAGGTGACCAAATAGCAAACTTATCTCAGGTAATTCAGTTTCCTGAGAGCGAGTCGATAGCAAGTTCAGGTGTAGCGGTGTTTCACAAACCTTCCACCTGATGTTCAGACAACTACACGTGGTTCGCAATAAACTGAGTGCATTTGAAATCAATGTTTAAAAATATTTACCGCCTGTTTCTACTCATTATTGAACATTAACATCGGTTACCTCACTGACTGCTTGTACGGTTGCTAGCGAGTTACCGAATGTAGTTACACATAGTTTCGTATTAAACGAAAAACAACAAAAATTAACATCAATAATTCAAACAAAATTTTTGCACGCATGTTACAAGTGAGCGCCTCACACATACATGGTCTACCTACAGAAGCACCTTTGAATGGTGAGACGCATAACAGTTGGCACTGTCACACTTTGTAATCACTGCGTAGTTTACAATATATACTGCCTCTACAACCTTATTTATAGTTTCCTGTATCTGGAGACACCACCCACGCTTGCCGGCAGGAGCACCCGAAACCGTACTACTCATTTGTAAACTTCAGCAGCCGACGCTGCTTTTGTGTTTCCAAGTACTTGTAAGTCATTGTATATTCATGAACCCAACGACCATCACAGAGCTAAAGAAAGTACACTACGATTGTGTACGTCGCCTTTTTAGTACGTCGAGGCCATTTCACATACAAACCTTATCAATAGACTAATATAAGAAAAATACCTTTGAGTACGGCTGATGTTCTAAGGAAGATTTGTAAGCTTCTGACCGTAGTTAAATTATTGTTCTGGTATCAAATTATATAACGTAACTATTAAATGTTTTGTAAGAAATAGCAAATGCAAAACAAAAATTAATATTTTATAAATTAATTTTTAAATCTAGTAAACATATTTTCAATTTATTACACCCAAAAAAAAAGTCAAAGCCACCCCCACACCCAAATAAAGGAAATATATTTTGATGTGCTTAGAAGATTACGTCATGCAGTTAAAAAAAAAAGACATGTCATGCTAGGTAAAGTAGTTTTGCCTTTTGTTGACATTGTTCGACCACATACTGTTAATGAAGTACGAAGGCTGAGAACCACGCTCAGCTCTAAGCGTTGACTTGACCTGGATGACAACCCCTTGTTTCTAATAAAAAGCACTTTGCAATAGTTGTTCGATTAAGGTGGCCGCCTGCACACCAGTGGCCTGCAACTGCTTAAGAACTAAAGGCGACCCAGTGAATGATCACGCGTCACCATTGCAAGTCGCTGAACTGGACTGGACTGCAGTCTTATCACCGATAACTCGCTTCCAGCAGTCATTAGATTATTTTATGATTTAGCATTAAAGAAAAAGATTCGCGCCTGCGCATTTCTTAACACTCAGCACTCGGACTACAATTATTTTTTCCCGCAATTTTCGGCCGCGAGAAAATAATGTTTAAATATTAGTGAAGGAAATGAAATGGATATACACGGGTGTAATAAAAATTATTTGAATGATATTCCTAAGCATACATTACGCAGAAACTCTGCTTACCGCTCAACGACCTGAGCAGACGACCGCTTTAACCGTTAGCACCGATCATTGAAGGAGAATTCGGACATTTTGTTACGGGTGAAGAAAAATGCTTTCAGAATGGTGAGCTTTAGGTAGAAAAGTATAGGTAAACAAGTGCTATTTACCTATTATAATTTACAAACCAATCTGAAAATATAATATAATTATAATAATTAAGAACTTTTTCGTATACCGTATTATTAAAATGGACTAAAAAGTAAAACGTTTAAATAGTTTATCTTACGAAAAACTTATAAGATTTTAAACGAAACAAAAAGTGGGGCGCATGTAATAGGTAATAGTAAGGAGTGTATAGAGAATAGCTGTGGTTGAAAAAACTCACGCAACAGTCCATATAATTTGCAGTGCAATAAAATTCTTAGGTGAACTTCTCATGCATCAACCAGTTACTTATTGCATGCGCCCCATGTTTATTTTATCTTACAAATATTTTCACACGAGAAATTATTTTATGCCATTTAGTCCATTTTAAAAACATGTTACATTAGAACTTATTTTATTTAATGTGTTTTCTACTTTTTAGTATTATGATAGTTAAATTTTGCAATCGCATATTTAAAATATTTATAAAAAATATTTTTTTAAATTATTTAGATAACTATTTTCTCGCATTTTTTCCTTCCTATTATAGCATAGCCATCCAGTTCTGATATGTGATAAAGTTTTAAGTGTCTAGCTCATTATTACCCTAAATCATTGTTATCGAACAGACGGGAAAGGAATAGACTCTCGCACGAGTATCAGCCTGTAAATAGGCAGTGCTTAAGAAAACTTGAGGTATTGGAGTCCTGTCTACAAGTCGTTAAACTCGCTAAACGTTCCTGTCTCTATGTATAAGCGTAAATTCTTAGAAAGTTTCGATCAGCCTGTTTTCTTGCTTGCACCAAGCGTCACATACATCTCATGCTGATGATAACGAGCAACAGTTAATGAGATTATCATTAAATCAGAAGTTTTGACCAAGTTCACGCAGCCTGTATGCTACAGTCTCACACTCAGGAACTGAATAGCTGGAAAAATTAGTCGTACAGAAGACATGCTTCTGCAAGTTGGTCATTTTCATTTAAATAAGCCAACGTGCACGTTACTAGCACATCGGTGCATTAATAATTGTGGCAATAGTTATATCTTGTAAGATTTCTACATAATTTATATAGTTTATACTTGCATTGTTGTATTGCCTTCCTTTTACCTTTAAAAACATGTAAAATTCTCAAATTGATTTAAGTACATGTCATAGTTCCCAGTTTCTATTTGAGCAAAAAAAAAGGTAATTCCCACCTCTAGTATTCGACTGTGGCAGTGGGCAGCCAATGTAGCAGCTGATATCAGTTTTATTATTTAGACTATGTATACGAACATCCCACAGATCAATGAACACAAAAAATTGCCCATAGGCATGCAAGAACTAGTCAACGCTGACTATATGAACCAGCTGCTGATGCATTATGACGGAGGTGAGAGTCTGGGGGAGGCGAGACGAGAATTACTCCAAGTTCAAAGCTTTTACACTGTAGACTACTCAGGAATTTCACTTTACATTTCCCTTAATGCAGCGATTCCCTTATCACGCTAAATAATCGTAAAGTAACGAGACTGTTAGTAACAGCTCAGAACTCTTCTACGAAACAGAAATATTTTGCAATAAATCATAATATTATACTATACTATTATCTGTAACTGACAACATATACCAGTGGTGTAGCCAGAATTTGCGTTTAGGGGAAATTCAAATGGGGAATTTTGTAAAAGAACACCGATCCCCACAGTCAAAGGGGGGGGGGTCCGGGGGTTCTCCCCTGGAAAAATTTGGGTTTCAAGGTGCAAATTGGTGCTATTTAAACAGTTTTAGTATCGAAAAAATTGAATATATGAGTGGTAGTAATATTAAGTTTCAATGAAGACGAAAAATATTTGAGTGAAGAATAATACTAATGGTTGCTCTGAATACTCCCTAACAAATTCACTAGTTTACTGGTATTAATCTAGAGAAGATGTGATACATAGGTACGAAATTTAAAGATAAATTCTTAATTGCATGGTTTAATTTTTTTCTTTCATATTTCTGGGAAGGGAGGGTTTGAACCCGGACCCCCCCCTGTCTACGCCCTTGATATACCCTATAACCTATAACATACCACCTACTGTTCCCATCTTATGTTTCGTAATATGTTAATAACCTATATAATTGCTTCGCTTATTTGTGTAAACATTGTGTTATTCCGACAACTTGTAGTTACGACAATTTTGTATGTTATTATGATTTCTCGTAACAATTGGTTCACTGTAATTACAGACATTTCCCGGTTCGTCGGAGAAATATAAACAATAGTTTTGCTTATCTTACGCACTCCCTGTTTTGAACCCACATAAAGTTACAACAAAAATTACGTAAGTTACATTGAGTAAATACGGTAAGGTATAATTGACAAGGTTGTGTATCGTCAGTGCTTACCATATGACCCAGCTGGTGATGACCATCATGGCTGCGGAGAGAGTCTGGAAGAAGGCAAGCAGCGGTGTGGCGTGTGTGCCCATCCTGGCTATGGCGACGCCCATGACGACTGCGAAGACGACCATGCCGAGTGTGTTGCTGCCCGGCACATAGACTCCACCTATGTCCCAGTCGTACAACGTCACATTCTCCAGTAGCTTGTCAGCGTGCAAGTTGCTCGCAGCAGCCGCCTTCACTGTCGGGGAGCACAAGACACAGTGCTGACAACTGTACCACACTGGCGTATCGTGGTCGTGTTCCAACGCATGTAGTGATGATAAGCAATGATATATACTTAACACTGAGATGTCTGTGGGACCATTATCCTTGTAGGAGCAGGCGCAATATTCTTTCAGTAGCATACAAGAGGCAAGGAACGTATTCTCCAATAATATACCTCGGTTTACACAACACATGTTTATTGGATATGACAGCTATGCACACTTGAGTCCACGAGCTAAAAGCGAATAGTCGCAGCTTATATTGCATTCCTTCTAACACGACCACGATACGCCACTGCTCAACAAAGAGTACAGGAAAACATTAAGAGGGGAGTTATCAGAAAAATTTACTTTTGAAATAAGTGTTATATTTGTACGAGATAATGTTTGTTTTCAAGATATACATTGCGATTATTTTTACAGTAACGAATTTTATTTAGCTTAAAGAAGTCTAAATTTGCATGAAACTCTTTTGTACAAGAAAGGAAAACAAACTTATTAAACTAAATAAAAATTCACACTGAAGAACAGTGTCACGGGCTACACCAAGACATGCGAAAAACGGCATTAAATTTTTTTATTTGAAGAAAAAATATGAATTATAAATACAAATAACTAATTATAAGAATTGTTTTTTGTATTTGTCAAAAATAATAATGCTCTTTTTACACATTGCTTGTATTAGTCCGTGACACAGTTCTTCAGTGTGAATTATTTCATTTTTCTAATAATTTCCTTGCATAAAACCATTTTATGCAAGTTTGGACTTCGAAATGCCATTATACACAACTATGAAAGAAACAAAATGTTTCATTACAGTATAAAACAGTTGTAATGTAAGTCTATAAAACAAACCATACCTCATACTAATTTAAAAATTATTAAAACAACAAATAGTTTTGGTTTAACTCCCCCCTTGATAAATAACACACGAGAAGGAAACCTGAGGGCAGAGCATCGCACGGCGTACACGTCTGCCGAACTCTGAAGGATGACAAGAAATGAAGCCCTACGATGGAGAAGTGACGGAATTCAAAGGCGGAGGAAACGGAAGTGCCCTGAGTAAACCCGTCACTGTTTTGCACATGGAAAATCGAGAACGGCATTCCGGGAATCGAACCCGGTTCGCCATGGTGGAAGGCGAGTAGTACTGTTATGAATACCAAGAGGCTCGCCCGGAGGACGGTCTAATGACGACGCCAGTGCAATTTGGTCAGTAGTTACACAATATAAGGGCCTCAACGATTCTCCCGACCTGCACTGAAGTGTAGCAATATAAAGCAATGTATTGGGGTAATCGAGGTATGTCTTCTTCAAGCCTTCCAACCGTCATCAGCTCGCCAGGATGGTCCTGGGTCGAGACCCACGACGTGCCGCCGTCCTTCAATAGCCGAATATACTCATCATCAGCCTCAGACATTATGCTAACGGTGAGGTCTAAGGTGTCCAAAAGAGCATCCATCATAGAATAGAGCATAAACTTAATTAACTAAACAGCCGCTCCTTTCCTATCTAAATTGTGTAGTACAACCGTGTAGTATTCTGTAATGTAAGCTGCATAGAGTAAAGTCGCCGTATTTAGATGACGTATTTCATTAATCCATTAACCCTGATAGCAAAATAAGCTTGATTAAATCTTGAATGAAACTTGGCATGACAAGTCTGCAAGTTTGCAGCAAGCTTGTCATGTCAAGCCATAAACTTGAATCAAGCTAACTAGTCTTTACACGACAAGCCTGCAGCAAGCTTGCGAGGAAAGCTTGATTAAAGGTTGCTGCAAGCTTGTAACAAGCTTGCCTCGTTCAAGGCAGGATACAACCGTAAAAAATAGGCTTGACTCAAGCTTGAATCGAACTTACCAAATAGGATTTGTAATGGCAAGCCTAAATAAAGTCAATTGCAGGCTTGCCGCAAGCTTACATGCTATCTGGGAATCCTCACCCAAATCATTATCCACTAACTAGTTTCAGAACAAGTGCCTCTGCATGTGCCTACAGGCACTCCACCCCTTAACTCTTGTGTAAAACATATTTTAATTTTTTTATACTTTGAATGTTTACGTGAGCAATCCCATAGACAAATTCCTTGCCTGTGTACATTGAATTTCTCCTCAGTAGAAATGAGAAATTAATTGTTGCTGTTATGTGTCGGTATGTATTTTGTTTTGGATGTTACTAATGTCTGTCAATGTCGAATCACCGCAGTATCATCCTCGCCTTGTCGTGCCCCAGGTGTTCCCTTGAGGTTCCAACCAGCCCACGGGCTGAAAACTTATCATCATCGTTGTCTGTACAAATTATAATTTTCGTTCCATTACTAAGGCTATACCACTATCGATATTGTCACATTATCGGCAAGGGGCACTTAAGAAGTAGCCTATTTAAATGTCTATTTTACATCGATACACATGTGGCAAAAAGTGAAACTAAAGTGAATTAATTAACTGTAAAATTTCATTGCACAGCAACAAAAACTGAATTTGCTTTGTATAAGTTTCTTTTTGGCTCGCTGTCATACAATTATTTATTTATTTAAAATGATAACTTATTTATGTTAGTTTATTGTCTAATGTACGGCAGTCGATAATGTCTACTTAAACCATTCATTATCATTTAATTAAAAAAATTAATTCAAACACACTTCATACCCACCAGGTCTGATTATTTTTATCCCCGATAAAGCATGTTAGATAGTAGGTTGTTCACAGTAAACTAAGCTCTTCTGAAAATCGTCTTTTTAAAAAGACGGCGAGAGATTCTTAAGGCCATGTCCGGTTAATTTATATTAATTTTGAATTAATTTTCAAAACAACATAATTTTCATATCGAAGAATAGTTACGTTCTTCTGTCAAAGATATGTCGTAATTTTACCTAACTTATTATATCTATAAACCCCACAGTTTTTTCATATCTTTGCACCTAAAGTATCAGCAATGTTATTATGAAAATAAGTCAAACCCAAGTATTATATGTATTTTTTTCGAAGGAATGATGCATTATTTTGCAAAACGCCAATGAAGTATTCATCCTATGACTACTCAAAGTCTTGACCGTTTCAAAACATCCCGATAAAATGTTTTCAGTTTTTTGCACAAACGTGAAAAAATATATCTAGCATGGCTTTAAGAAATCCGAACGCCGATGGTAACGTCCACCACGTTTTTTACGTGTGAAAATATGAAGAGTTCACACAGAAAACGTTACACGAATCATCTTTCTGAGAGGCGAGTGGTCTGGCTACGCTCGTCTTATCGACAGGATAATACAGAAAGTGTACCTTGTCGAAGCTTCAGATGTTAGAGTGAAATCGTAGTTGTGCTGACATGGGGTGCCGGGAGTACAGTTGCACCCCTAATTGCGGCTGTTTCGTAAATTATATAGTGAAGTGATTGATTCTACAATGTTAAATAGTACTTTATAGTTTCTAGCTGCCAAAATGTTCGAGTAATTTAGTTTGTGTCATTGAAACGGAAGTATGTGTTTCAAGCCAACAGATGGTCATAAGACACGGAAAAAAGGAAGACTCAAAAATTATCCCTACCATTTTAAAAGCACAAAGTTTTCACTTTTGAAGCATTACTTTATCTTAAATTATTAAAATTTCTTACTGTGGTATATTCAATGCTTAGGTTTGGAAACTCCTTAAATAGCACTAATTTTGAAATTAAAACTTCAAATTTCTTCCTCCCTTCGTTTTTTTACTTGAGAGGATGAGTATATAATTTTTCTCAGGAATACGCCCCCTGTTAATCTAAACCTGCGCACGCCTATAGGTGAAATGCATACCGTGTTTTTATTATTTACAATTGTGTTCAATGTAACCTAGCGCTTTCGGAGAACATCTTGGTTTAATTTATAGTTAGGATAACTGTCATGAACCAGACAGTGGACCCGTGGTTCAAACATTAGTACAAGGCCTTGGCAAGTAAGCCGTCAGCCAGCCCGTCACTCACTTAGCTTCATACCAAGGGCAACTCGGCCAAGGATTTAATAAACAAACACTGGAGAAAATACGACAAAGAATCCCCTACTTCCACGGGGATACAAGCAGTAACACACGGCATTATATTGGGACGTATGATTCTGTTGGGAAGTGGTCTGTCTGCTCCATGTTGACGACAGGGACACTAAGCTACCAATATGCACAATGACGTTCAGATACCAGCGCCGTACAGCTACATCACATCAACCTCGGCAACTATCGACCTAATAACTCAGTGGCTATTTAACCTATCTTATTGTAATTTTATAATATAACTTTATAATCCTCATCCCTCCGGGTTATTGTGTTGTTTTTGATAATGTATACTCGTCACCTAAAACAAGTTCCTTACACCAAAGAACTCTGAGTTGCTAACACGGAAACCGTCTTAAGAGTCAAAATCGTAACAGTCCTCTTCTTAGCTGAGTTGTACGCTTTAGAGTTATTCATTTACTTCTTTATAAATCAAAACAAACTAAACGTTTTTGCTGTGTCAACAATTACGCCCTGTGAGCAAAATATTTGGTTCATTCAACCGTCACATATTTTTAGGAATACTGAAACGTTCATAAGTGCGTAAATTTTTTTGTGTTTCGTCGGGAAATAACTTTCTCTAATAACATATTTTCTTCTCAGCAGAGAAACGGAGGGACATGACTTTCACGATGCAGCAACATTTTTTAAAATCACATTAGGGAGTGTTGGCAAGTGTTCAGCGGTTGTGACGGTTGGCGCACCAGTGGTGGCCGGAGTGAGTTCTGGTCTCAAAGGTCATCTTGAAAGGAAGTTGGTGCGAATTACACTGATTTTCTTTGCGTTATTCTCTACTGGGTGCTGTGTGGTAAAATAAATCAGTGACGCATAATGAGCGTATTAATACTGTGTTAAAAGTGATTAATATGAAACGTCGATGAAACTGCTGAATACGTTGATATCCAGGGTGTAAAGAACATCTAAAGTAGATTGAATCATTGTGTTTCTACTTAATAAAAAGTTATGGTGTCCGAGCAGAGAACAGCAGTGAGTCATATTTCAAGCTAATATAATTCATTTATTTATATTTAGATTGAACAGAAAGTACAGTACGTAGAACGAGAACTTCAAAAGTTTCAGTTTTCTTTAGCAGCTTGGTAAGTATTGCTCATTACCTTAATGAGGGTCAGCTTGAAATATCGATAGAAGGAACAACTCGTCTCCGAATAGGAACGAAAAAATAATATAAACGAAGTAAGCTAAACGTGATTTATTCATTCAGAAAACACTTGCTTAGAATTTGATATTCAACCGGTATACAGAGATAAATATCAGTATTCTTCGATTTAGTTTGTCACTTAAAGTAGGTCGTAATTTTATTTTAATCACCAAATTTATAACCATAAGCTTAATGACCTTGTGAATTTTTTTTCACTTAAATTTATAAAGTACCGTTAATTAATTTCCAAAGTACTTAAACTTAATTCCACCTTCTCCGACTGTAAAAACCAAGCAAAATTACGAATATTGGTACAACAATAAATTACTACTTCATACCGGCTCTTTTCAACGCACAGAAAATTCATCTCTAAGAAACTATAAGAGTACTTAATTGTAAATAGACAGTGTAGAGTGACACGCGCGGTCTCCCAGACTACTACAGCCAGGGCCCCGTGATTCATTAGCTTCCTTTCTTGTTACGTCAGCCCTCGGGGACCAGTAGGAAATATGATTATTTGGTTTAATGTGAAAGTTCCAGAATTAAACATTTCAAGTGTTGAATGACTCGGGTAATTTAAAAACAACAATCAGTATGAAAAACACATAATATATAAGTCTAAATGTTCAGTGTTTGAGACGCTCTGCGTCTAAATTTTAATTATGTAACTCAAAATTTATGGCAAATGAGAGTTATAGCTTACGTTGCGTTGTATTATTTTTACTTTTAACTAAATAAGGATCTTTCTGCACCCAGTAAAAAAACTTGTAGGACTAACATATTGCTATTTTTAATATTTCTAAAGTGTTTAATGACCACATTCAAATGTCACGACATTTGCAGATAAATAGACTGTTAGTGACATTTACCTCATGCATGTTTTCCTTTGACTATTTACATTTGGAAAGGAAAGTAACTGATTTACAGACATAGCACAAGACCAATTTCTCCTCAGTCTACGATCAAAAGTAAACTGCTCTTTTATAGTAACTTGCACTTGGTGCGTTTTGATTTACCAATATTTCGACGAAATACTGTAAAGAGTTTGGTAAAATATATAAATATTATATTTCATCCCATTATTTCACATCAGTCGTTGGTGCAGAGACATAAATTGTCAGAAAATGTCAACTTAGATATAAGGAAACGCCCCTCTGAAGGCCAGATCCTAGTTTATTAAGTAACAGTGATATATTTATTTATATATTATAGTTAATTATAATTGATCCCTACCCCTTTCGATTTATCAGGTTTCTCTCAATAATGTCTGTTTCAGTGGTTAAATTAAAATGTTAAGCATGATAGTGTACAACTGAATGTCCTCAATAATTTTTTTCTGAAATTATTGCAACATTAGTAAACATATTTCTTTGTAGCGGAAAACAGCTGACAAGAAAAAAATGACATTCCTAGGCAAGCCACTACAGGGCTGGTCAGAAAAGTAACAGTCTCAAAAAGTGAACTAAACGATAACTTGTGCCCTGACAACGTGTATAATGCAAAAAAATTCAATGTTTCCTGATTTCTGAAAAAGAATCATATACCTAAGATAGCAGGATCAATCCCCTTAATTAAAAAGACCACATATAGAATAATCAGAACATGTAAGGCTCATTTTTAATACACCTTCAAGTATGAAGCTACTAAAATATTTTACATGGAAATACGATTAGTGATCATGAAACTAAAAATAATAATTTATAATTTAAAAATAATAACATACATTCGTTCATGTTAGGCAACACTTAAAAATCCTTTGAACGCAAAAAAAGGACAAGTGCAACTATTAACAATTTAAGAGTTAGCAAGGGGGGCATTTTATTGCGTTGGACACTTACGTAGTTTCTTGGGTGGAGATAGCTCGGTTTGGTACTGAAACAAATAGAAATCCATCATTTATAATCTCGTACAGTTTCTCGTAACTAAAATATTAACTATTATAAATATATTCAGATTTTTAAACTGAT
This sequence comes from Medauroidea extradentata, assembly GCA_003012365.1. Taxonomy (NCBI): domain Eukaryota; kingdom Metazoa; phylum Arthropoda; class Insecta; order Phasmatodea; family Phasmatidae; genus Medauroidea; species Medauroidea extradentata. Next base: position 31,372 of record PNEQ01065914.1, on the reverse strand, counting down.
TTAAATTAATTTGTATCTCACTGGAAGTTGACCCTAATGAGTAAATACATGAGCCCGTATAATTTCGAAATTCTGTATGAATAGCTCAATAGTTAGCGTACGTGTGTTGAACTTACCAATGAAATGCAGGCCTGCACTAAATTCGGAGGGAACATATTTCTGTAAAAATAAAACAAAACCCTATAAATTCACTGCTCTCCAAAACTAAATCCCTACAAACCCGTTAATTTGTACTTACGCTGTAAAATATCGTTCATCTAGTTATTTTAATATAAAAAATTTTGAACACGAAATTATTATAATGTAAGTCATATTATTGTAAAATTGTGTGTTAGGTTGTTTTAATTACCTTGAACGATTTTGAAATGATTTACAGAGTACTATTTTTACATCTCGTAACTAAGGTAAAATAATTGTATTTTTAAAATATGCTAACAATTAGTCCAGCTCATATTCCTCGAATTTTAATATCAAAAATTTATATTATGTTTAACCAGTGCATAGGAGAAGGAAATTATTTAACAGTATTTAAATTTGCCGGCAATATTTTTTTATTAAAAAAAATTTTTAATTTAGGGTGGGATTTTATTTAACAATTGTTCCCAACCACTGTGCGTAAACTATACGTATTATAACAATAATTCGTGTTTATTTTTTTTATACTTGTAATGTGGATCTTCAGTTATATTCTTACGAAGTATTTGCGCGTAGTTCTAAAATGTTTCTGAGGCCACGTAATAAAAAGAGTCAGAGTATAAAAGTTCATAATATCTTAATGTGGAAATAATAATCATCGTGACAGGAAATATTGTTTTATCTGTAGTGATAATAATATGAATATATTATGCTAACATAGTACACGGTTTTCATGTTTGCTGGGCCATTAACAGTATTCCTATAACTTATTTCCACTGAGTATGAACATAATATGGTACAGAAAATAATATGGATTAGGGAACGGATAATTTTGACCCTGGGTAAATCAAATTTCGGCACGAATACCAGTCTTAGAAAATTTTCATTCGTCAACATTCTGGATCAGTTCTTATCAATATTATTATTTATAAAGGGAGCGAAGTCCCGTGTCATTATTTACACAGAAATTACTCCTACATACACATATAACAAGTAATTTTTTTAATGCTTTTTAATACTTTCTAAGCATGGTTACGTTAGACATTTCATCTCAATAACTGTCTACCTAGGATAGTTTAAGAGTGGTAATAACATATGTATGCACATTTTCTAAATTTCACAGCGCACACAGAGGAATACAACTCTACAGAAATATCACTACAGATTGCTTTTGGAATTCCCTTTACTGAAATACAGTACTTAGTGTTTGAATATACGTTAAATAACATTAGCTGTATACACATATATAGAGATAGTGAAATTTCGCTTATTCAATGACCTGCATGATAGGATCAACTATCCCATGCATACTCAAGCCTCGACCATTTGTCCACTTGCTGCTATTTAGTGGAACAACAGACAATGAACGAATGTACGGGGCTACAGTACGCACAGGACAATGGATTCTCGCATGCAGGTCATTGAATTCGCGAAGTTTCTCCATCTTTACACATATATCTCGTGTACGTGGTACCCTGAAAATCGAATCTAAAATGTTATATATTTAAATAACAAGTAAGAATTGACTGGTTACTCAGCAATGAGCCTTCGAATAGTCTATAAGCAATAAAAAGTCCCATTCATTTTGTTGTTTAATTTAAGAATGTTTTGTATATGAATTTATTTTATCCTACAGTATTAAATTACTTTTATTTTATTTCTGTCTAATTTCACACAATTAGTGAAATAAGGCGTACCTGCCTTGCGCTACATTTAACCACTGAGAGGGTAGAACAGACAACACAATAGTTAATTTTAAAACGATGAATACCTAGACCTAAAAAATGTACGAGGTTGCAAAATGTATAAATATTACTCTAATGAGCAGATAAATTATATCTCTACTATTAGATAAAATTGCGGTATAAGACTTCAGAATTGCCAGTGGAGTGCTATGTTTACAGCTGAGTGTACTCTCAGCAGACTGGCGTCAAGGGGTTTACGCAATTAAAAATTTAAGCAGTAAGAAATAAGCAGTAGAGTCGCAAAAACTGAACGTGTACAATAGCGAAGGTACTGACTAGTTCAGCCGATAGGAACAGACTTTGAAGATTGTAATTTTTCGAAACAATTAGCAAAATATTGAGGAAATTACCATTGCGAGGCATGTAAACGAGGTAACGCTGGAATTTACAATTAAAAACTTGAAATACAGGGAAAATTGCATATTTTTTAGTTAAAAGTACTCCGTTAGGTGTGTATTTTATAGGTTAAACCGAGATGGCGGATATCTGGTAAAATACGAATGGCATCATGGGAATACTGACCTGTACTGTGATTGGTTAAACTTACGATTTTCACTGCAGAAATTAAGCAGCTCTTTTGTGTATGCTTCGGTTCAAATCAATGTAATGGGAAAAATTCGAAGTCCCTACTGTTTTAGGACGTTCTCCCTAGTTTCTAATATTTTCACGATAGTAATTTTGTTTAAAGCTTAAACGAGAGTAAATATCACATACATGTTTAGCAGTTTTGTTTAGATGATTTTTGCAGTGATGGGTACTTTTTCAAAACAAGAAATTTTACGATTTCGACTAATAAGTCAATGAGCAAGAATTTTGTTAGTTACATAATTAGCTGAAACCATAATATTCACTGTCTTGAAAAAAATAGCCAATAGTGTGAACAGTTAGGCAGTATTTAATATCCGCTCTCGTTTAGGCTTAAAATATTACCATTACGAAAACAGTGGAAACAAAGAAGCATTGCCTTAAGAGTTGATGCTTAAGTTTGTAATTGGGTACCTAAATTCCAAACCTTGCTAACTCCAAACTGTAAGAAATATAAATAAAAGGTAATTTATTTTCGTATGAATTTATATGTATTTTGAATTAGTTGGTAACCGAAATAAAATAGTTTGACTGTGATTAGTGACATATTTCGGATATAAATAAATGCACACAGTGAAGATATGATCTTCTTGTTCTTTTTTTCTAATTATTAGATTTTGGAGTTAGTATGGTTTGGAATTCAGGTCTCTAATTGTATAAAACCGTTGAGGATAGATGGGGGAGATATGAGGAGTATGTACCTGACGAGGTCGAGCAGAGTATCGACAGTGGTCACATTGCGAGTATCGATAGTTGCAGTCTGGGCAGATGATCCTCCTTGGCCAGGACGTACAGAGGCACACAGCGCTATGCCCAGCAAGATGGCGGCCACAGTGGTAGTGCAGTAGTAAGCTACGGCACGAGCACCTATCCGGCCCGACAGGCGCAGGTCGAGAGAGCCTACAGCCGCAACTATAGAGGACACGATGAGAGGCAGTATGAGAGACTTGAGCATCTGCAGGAAGATGTCTCCAGGGAAGGCGAGGTACATGACGTGTCGTCCATTCCAGCGAGGTGAAGAGTGTCGTAGTGCCAGGCCTAGTAGTACACCACCCACTGTGCCGACAACTGTGAGGACCGTCAGTAGGTGGCGCTTACAACATGGTGCCAGTCGTCGAACTCCGGTCCTCGCCATCTTCACTGCCTCCTCCTGGAACAACACGTCGTCCACTGAACACGCTGCTAACATAGTGCCTTCTGGCAGGGTAACAGTGGTATGAGAGAATGCCGGGGTGAAGGATGGGCCGACTGCTCGACTTGTGCGACGTGCCCTCCGCCGCCCAGCCCGAAGATGGCGGAAACAGAAGTCCCAAGAGAAAACCCGCCATCCAACGACAACTCCGTCACGTGTCCCACATGCGAAAAGTCTGGGCCTGAACCCTCCGGGGATCGAAGCCGGATCGCCTAGTTGGGAGGTGAGAGTTCTAACAGGTCGACTACCGAACCCCTTGCAAACATAACTCTCTCTCTCTCTCTCTATCTTTCAATCGACACCCTCCCAGAACAATTCAACCCACTGAACTGTCACCTTCTCCTCCCTCAGTAAGTGACTAACATTGACTGCATACCCCCTTTCGTCCTTCTCTCTGAATCTTCTCATTGTTGATCCTGTGATCCATCTTCGTCTGTAATCGCCCTACAATAACTGGGAACCCTATCCCCCTACATCCCCTCTCCCTTTGCAATTATGAACAACGAAGCTCTCTACTCTTCGCCTGTTCTTCAAAGCACGAGTCTACCATGGAAGGCTCCCTCATTACTACCACGTGGAGAATTGTTCGCATCACAAGTTGGACGAAGACGGTCAGTCGTTTTAGTGTATCGGGGATTTTTAAATAAAATAATTTATGCTTGAGCTCGCTCGAACAAGTAGGCAGTAGCAAGTAATGATTATTCAATTATGTTTTACACAACAATTGAAAGTTGTTGGATGGCTGTAGTTAGAGGTAGGCACTTTATACTGAACTTGGTTGAACGGTTAAGTTAAGGGTGAGGGATACGGTTAATGAAATATGCTAAACTAATTACGGTGGCTTTATTTACCCTACATAGTTTAGGTAGGAGGGGCGCGGCTGTTTAGTTAACTATGTTAATGTTCTACTTAATGATGGGTGACCCTTGGACACCTTAGACCTCACTGTAACATGATGTGCCAGAGGTAGATGAATGTGCTAGGCCATCGACGGACGGCAGCACGTTGTGGGTCTCAACCCCAGGACAATCCTGGCGTGCTGGTGACCTCTGGATGGCTTGAAGAAGATAGACCCCGATCCCCCCCCCTTAATTGGCATTATATTACCACACTTCGGTGCAGATGGGGAAAATCGCTTAGGCCCTTGCCTTGTGCAACTACCGACCTAATTCCACTACCCTCGTCGCTAGCCCGTTCTCCAGGCGAGGCTCTTCGTAATCATAACACGGCGAATGGCATAACAGCTAAGACGCTATACTCCCATCAAAGTGATCCGGGTTTTAATACCTACGGGGTCGACCCAGATTTTCGTATTAGGAGTCATGCTGAGCAATGTTGTTGGTCGCACGTATTCTCGGAGAACTCCCTTGTCACTCTCCTCATCATCCCACCGTTGCTCCATACTTAATTTCGTAACACTCTCGGGGCCACGGTGTACGAATGGTTAGACCATTCATATCCCACCAATGCGATCCGGGTTTGATTCCCGGCGGGGTCAGTCCCCGGATTTTCGAATGTGAGAATTGCGTCGGACGATGCCGCTGTCGGCTGGTTTTCTCGGGGATCTCCCGTTTCCCCCGCCCTTTCATTCTGGCGCTGCTCAGTACTCACCTCATGTCACCTTTCACCAGTGCTGATGACCTCGATGTTAAACACTGACCAAAATCTCTCACTCACACATATCATACAGTACTTTAAATATTAATTGCCTGTGTTAATATCCTGTCATGTAGACCACCATATATGTCTCATACCATCGTGAAATGGAATGTCTTTGGCCTACATGCCCTGTAAAACTGTGCACATCTACAAACAGTTACGAAGCCAAAAGTATTATTGTTTATCGGAGTGATAACAGAGGCTCTTGCAAGAACACGAGGAATCGATCAGCATTTATGCAAGCCGGCAGTATGTATGGACACACTAACCAATAACAGCTTTCAAGCACAATTTCCTCTTGCAAAAAATACAAGTGACATGATCTTTACCACTTACACCACAGTGCCAAATTCAGATTCGTTTCGAACGAAAACTATGTCCTACGCACTCGCAACAAGAGGGCCGATTTTGTCACACATACTACGCTGCTCAGTAAATTGTCATGGCATATCTCAATAGCCAAACAATATATTAAAGTTGTGTGCAATTCGAAGATGGCTACCCCTCTTATTTCTATTATAGCGGAATTTACTAATGAACGCTTGTTGCGGGGTCGTAGATCTCAGAATTAATTCAAATATGCTCTAAATTTTTACATTTTATGTCACTTATGTTAGTGCAGTTCTAAAAGTCAATTGTCAGGAGTTTATTGCTCTCTTCAAATTCAGTTTCGATACGCATCCTGTTTGGTTTCTTCTATTTCTTCATCAGGTTATTGCTACCGAAGATTGTTTGTCGAATTTAGATACATTCTTTAAACAGACGATATATATTTTTTAGTTATATAACGTTATAAACACATTGTTGAGTTTGATTGTTTAAATAACAAAATAAATAACAGTTGAATACATTATATTTAAGAATCGTTTTTACGTGTAATAAAACTAATTACAACACAAACACGACATTTTCTAACTCAGTGCATTTCACTATTTTTGAAACATTAATTACAAACAATAAAACTAATAATGTGGAACTCTGCAAAATTTAAATTGCTTAAATAATATTTATATTTTACAAGTTATAGTTTGTTATATATATATATATATATATATATATATATATATATATATATAGTGAATATTTTCCAAGAAATAAAACATAGATTTCATATAATAGCGTGTCAGAGCCCAAATTTGTACAAAACGATTTTATGCAGGAAACGAATAGTAACTGGCTTACAGAAATGAAATAATTCACACTGCTGAACATTGTCATTGCCTACGTCAAAATAAGTAATTAAAACCAATAAATAATTTAGTAATTTTGATTATTTATTGCAAATTAAATGAATAATTGCCGATTTAAAAAAATACAAATATACTTAATGTTGTTTTATACATGCCTTGAAGTATTCAATGACATTGTTATTGAGTGTGAATATTTTATTTTCTGTAAGTTAGTTCGTTTTCTTTTCTAGTATAAAATCGTTTTATGCGAATTTGGGCTTTCACAGCCCACTATACAAAAACTATGAAAGTTAGAAAATTTTCATTCTTGTGAAAATAGTTACAATGTGTGTCTACAAACTAATCCATACTTCGTTCAAATATAAAAATCATCAAAACAATTAACATTTTGCTAGGAGCTGTCCCTTTATATACACCAAACGTCTATAAAATCTCCTGTGTTAAATCATTCGTAAAACATATTCACTGTGTATTGCTTACAGTTAATAATGCATCAAAACTTTACAAGGAAATGATCAATATTACTTACTGTAGAAGTTGGTTTAAAATAATTATTAGGAACGTAGCGTTCGATTTAGATGGCAGAAAAAATAAATGGACAGTACCTTTTTACATGCTACAAGTGAACTTCATATTTCAGGCGTGATAATTTAAATGTCTTATAGGGTTGTAACAAGTTATCCAGACTATTAAACAGGTTATTCATAAAAATATCTTCGGCATCTGTATTTACCTAACGATATGTTAGTTATTAGTAGGTCTGAAGAAGAAACTAAGTGCTATAAGCGTCCTGTGCAGTTGACATTTCTGTCCCTTTACTGTACTATCTAATACAAACACGTCCACACTTTAAGTTTGTTTAGATACGTTACAAATTTATTTTTAAAAAATTCATTAATCCAATTTTGTTGAAAGTGGTTAAGGGTGCACGACTGCCATAGTCGACAGAGTCTGGAATATCGAACATCATACGTTCGCCTTTAGTTTGTGAGACTGGTAGACGTGTCGTTTCTAGTACAGAGCAATTAAGGAATCGTCTGACCAACTCAGACAAGTTATTCTTTCCGAAAATACAAGACAAATTATCAAGTACAACTTTCTGTTAAGTGAGTTATTGAGGAAATTAAGTGTATCCGAAATTTTTTTATAAAATGCCCTACGTTAATGGGTTCTTGTGTTGTTCACTGTTTGTCTATAAGGACAAGTGCACTTTCTTATTCGTAATACGTTAGAATTTAAAAAAAAATTATAATTTTGATTTATTGCCAAACTATAAATTGAATACTTGACTCTCAAGGGCTAATATTTTCATTACAAGTTCAGCTAGGCTGTAAGTTGCAATACATAACTGGCACCATTTTCCACCAGTATTTTCTTAGTAAAAAAATTTAAGTTAACAGCACGCTGATGGTCAGATAACTAGTACTTTAAAAGGACATTGTCTAACCTTCTTACAATACTGGATATCAAGAGATTAAATGCAACCGCATCGCAGACCTACTGCGCACTTGGAAACTGGATTGCTGTAATTGGTGGGGCCGCGGTGGCCGATTGGTCAAACCATCCGCCTACCACCAAGGCAATCTGGGTTCGATTCCCGGCGGGGTCGGTCTCCGGATTTTCGCATGTGGGAATCGTGCCGGACGATGCCGTTGGTCGGCGAGTTTTCTCAGGGATCTTCCGTTTCCCCTGCACCATCATTCCGGTGCTGCTCCATACTCACATCATGTCACCCCTCACCAACGCTGAAGACCTCGATGTTGAGCGCTGACCAAAATGTCACACTCATTCTCACTCACTCCTGTAATTGGTTACTTATACACATTACACTTATGTAACTAAAAGGTATCGCATCACATAGCCTATAACGACTGTTGCATAACGATATACGTAGCGTTAGTTAAAATCGTCGGTTTTGTTTTTTTTCAGAGCCGCCATTCAGTTCATCGAACAACGTAGTGTTAGGTCTGCTGAATAAAACCGCATTTGGTTGAATAACTAACCGTCAGAGGTACACAACACGCCATAACAATAATGTCTGCGTGTATTTTGACAATTTAAATCTCTGCCTGCCGATCTTGGAGACTTATTCGTAGACCATAAACCAGTGAAAAAATTAACTGTTTTTATCAGTTGTGTGTATATATATATATATATAAGAAAAAATTTACTCTCGTGAAATGTCTATAGTCAGCCATATAAGAATCTCCGCCAAATTCTGATTTTTTCTATAGAATATGTAATATATGTATTTGATAGATGCTTGCACTAGTGGTAAATGTTTTAGTGGAGTATTGTGGACGTACTCTCTTGCCGCACTGTGTCGTCTCAGAAAACCAGCTGTGAATCAAGAAAATCGGAAGAAAAATATAAGCCGAATTGACTGTAGTCAAAATACACATACATAAACAATAAACCCTAAAAACCCAATAGGAATTGTGTCAAATTACAGCAAATAAAAATAAACAAAAAATTATAGTTAAAACAAATAGCAAATAGAATCGCCGTAACTAGCTGGGCCCAGAGGAACTCCACTGTTCTGTTTTTTCATTGTTGTCTCGTCTAGTACTGTGTTTGTGACGTCGCCGCTGGGACTTCGACTCTGTCACGGTTTTGAATTGTGTATCCTGAGAATTATCAGTTTTCTTTGTATTTCATTTTTTATTGGTTTTGAACTTAAATTTTTCGTTTATTTGTATTTCCTTTTAACACAATTCTTCTTGGAATTTTTATACGATTTATTTTTAATGACTGTGTTAGCTACAGAAAATTCAGATTGTATTTTCCTTTATTGTGTTTCTTGATTCACTCTTGGTTTACTGAGACGACATAGCACTGCGATTATCTATGTCCACAATATTTCACTAAATTTTCAAAATGTTGTTTTTAAACATATGTTTTACGGAAAAGTACGATCTGATATTTTTTACTTTGCCTACTAATCTTAAAATTATTTAAGAAATTTTGCGTAAATATATTTTGTTTGAATGAGTTACTTTTTGAATGACTCAGGTGAAAAACAATGTATTTATACTTTGTTTACTCTTTTAACTCCACGGCTGCCAGTTTGGTAAAGAGAGCCATAAATTATCAGCACTGACCTCTCAGTCTCTATAACCTTATGCAGGATCCATACTTACGTGTATTCACTGGACAGGATGATTACGTTACCTAAGGATGAAATTTTTGTTTCAGTACAATGGCATTGGCACATAAAACCTACCAAGTTCAATTTCCAGTATACTAATATTGATATGATACATAAAACTTCAATTGCGTCTCCGAAAATTTGACGATTGCTTTTAAATAATATGCTTGTTTAATCAGTTTTCAGCACTTAGCTGCAAATATTGCAAACTTCTATTTGTGTGTTGCGAATAAGGAGTATATTCAGAATTAATTTTTTAACTATCAATTTAGGAACTTTACTCATTTTCCACTAAAAAAGATATGCTGAGTTTGCGTGACACAGACAGAGAAAGTCAGCATTTTAATTTTTTTTGTGAATGTTTTTAGAGGAAATTATTAATAAAATACTTTGCCACTCTCGATCGTAGGAAGTCTGTAAGGCTACAGCTAGCAACGAGAACACTAGAGAGGACTTCAATAAATTTAATTAATTATTAACTAAAGAATAGGGACAGAAACATTCGTGTCAAGAATGTAACACACATTTAGTGAAGTACATATTTATTTTCAAAGTTGGTAGATTGACACAAATCAGATAGGGTACAGCAAAACGGACTAGTATCCAGATAATTACTGGTTGGTGATAAAATGTTTGCATGAACATGTTTGAATTACTTATGTGTGCATATCAGTTCTATGCTAGCGTTGTTGACAGCTATAGTTGGTTTTTCTGCAGAGAGGTAACTCATTTGACTGTGCCAATCAGTAGCGGCCGGTATATAAGTGCACACCCAGTTATCTGTGACGCGTTAAAACATTCTTGTGTGTTTTGTAGTGCCAATGTAGTTCGAAATGTTCGTCTAACCAATCACAAACGCACAGTATTTTTATCCCGTAAAGCTGCGATGTTGCAACACTGTGCTGTGCTCATCTCTTGGCCACTCTGCGCATGCGCACAACAGAAATATATCTCCTCTTATGGGAGTTTTAACATTGGAGTAGTGCACAGCTCTGACTGTGCTCATGCCAGTTGGACGCGGAAACGGTTTCTTCATTCACCTCTTGGTGGCAGCACCTACTGGCGCAGATAGTGTTACATCCCCGCAACTATAAATCACCTCGCTAAATGCCAGAAGTTATGCTTTGTCTAATACAAGGCCAAACATTAACGAACATTCTGAATAACAGTGTGACACGAGCCTCGAAAAAAATTGCGAGGAATCGCTGAGTCTATAATACAGAATGTAAGTAACGAATGTATATTTGTACATATTTCACCCTAGATACGAAATATTACCGGATAAACGTATTAACAAATAATAGTTTTGACGTCAGACGTTACGAATAAAGATAATATTAAACATAATTTAACCGTCGAAAATGATAACCTTAGAATTAAATTTGAACTGACTGGAAAATTACAAGTACTTATTTAAGATCTATGTTGAAATTTGCTCCGAAATGAAATAAATGAAATTAAGAAACACCATTCAGTGCTATTAATCAAATTTAACCCACGTTCTGTATCACGAAAAGTTTAATAAAACAACAGGAAATTTAGTGTGTAGGAACAATTTGTGGCGGTTTTTAATTTACAGTTTTCATCCTTAATTATTTTTCGAGAAAATGTGTGAACATCAATTATCTGACTTCACCGGCTGCTACTGGTGGCAATCATAATAAGGTTACTACGACACAAGTCTGTGATTTGCGGGTAGAAACCCAAAATGCGTGCATGTGAGTTTAAAAATATCCAATCACTGAGCATGAAGCAGAGCTACAGATGTGCACGTAAGGCATTGAAACAAAATGTCTCGACAGTTTTTTCGCGGCCCTCCTATCAGTTACACTTTCACTTTCTCGTAAGTACCGTGACGAACACATTTGAACCGGACCTATCACGATCGCATCAATTTGTACTTGCGTTCACTTTCACGTAACGATAAAGTTGATATCCTCGATCTTTTAAATTAAAGTGATACGTAAAGGAAGAGTACGCGGTCTTCTCATGCGAGTCACTTTTATAAAGAATTAATATCTTGTATTTTGCACGCTGTCTTTTCCTGTACTCGAATAATGATTTCCCGGCAATTTTCACTGAGTACTTTCGACTTACTTGAATTATAGTAATATGAAACTTCAATCTATCACGTCTTACGTACACGTGAACGTGATAAAGTATGGACAGTGGATTTTCGCGAAAAGTTTTTTGGAACCACTTGTTTCAGTGTCCTACGTGCAGGCATTCACCTCTACCTTGTGGCTATTAGTAGGGCCACGATTTTGTCGCGAAAAGATGTTTGCCCCACTTTGTTTCAGTGTCTCTCGTGCACATCGGCAGCTTTGATTCATGGTTATTGGCAGCGCGTCTTTGTTCAGACACGTTTCTCGTTTGACTGCACCAATCAGAATAAGAATATTGTGACTCTTACGTCTGTAATTTACCAAGGCAAGTGAGAGTACAATTATCCAATTACGGGCGATGTAGCAGACCTGGAGACGTGCACATGACGCATCGAAACCAAATGTTGAAAAATCTTTTCTCCATAAAATCGTGGCTCTAGTTATTAGCAATGTACATTTGTAAAGAAACGTGTAATTTGACTGCGCCGATCAAAACAAGATTACACAGCAACACTACACGTATTTTATTTGCGAGTAGAACCAACATCCTGTCAGTGGCCAGAGGTGCACGAATTGCGTTGAAACACGATGTTGCAAAATGTTCTCGCGAAAACTGCGGAGGTCCCTAGTGTTAAGCGAAAGTGAAGTGAAGGTAATTGCGAGACTATAGCAGTGTCTAGTGCAAGTGTCGCAGAGGGCGGAAGTGGCTACTTACGGCTGGTCACGTGGTCGCTGCCAGGGGCTCGCAGTGTGTGTGGGTGCACGTGCGAGATGCTCGGCCGCTACAACTACACTGACGAGACACAAGGCCGGCCTCCAGGGATATACCCCTTACGGTGTTGCCACGTCATCTCCACTAACTTCATGCGAAATTCTACTTATATACTATTACATCCTTAAGTAATCCAACAAAATCCCGTAATGGATTTTGGAAGATGTTACGCATCAATGTGGCAATGTATAATAAATTATTTAGTTTTGAATCACTAGACGTAAATTTTTGGTCAAACTCCATTGCAATGCAGATGCCTGTCAAAGAAAACTACAGAGAACTGGAAAACATAAATAAGCAGCGTATGCTTTAGTCAACAGGATACATAAACAGCATATAATTTAATTAATGGAATCGGGTCAAATACAACAAGGACGGCCAAATAAGAAAAATTATAAGTAAAAGTACTGTATTTTATTTTGTTTCATTGTTGTGTCGTATTAATGTATTTTACATATGTCATCTGTTTTGTTTCTTTGTTTTTATGTTCGCGTCTGGAAAACTACTCTGTTTTGTTTCGTCTCATCATTGGCTTATGTTTCGTTTCATACATTTATACATGTTACCTGTTTGTCCGTTTCCAAAAGCCCCGCCATCGTATATTGTCTATTTTGGTGGTGTCTGATTTCTCCCTCCTTCATATTTGGCAGTTTTTGTTGTATTTGACCCGATTACCTTTATATAATTTTAAGAATGTTATGAATATATCCTGTATGCATACTCTGTTTATTGATGTTTTCCTAGTCTCTGTAGTTCTCTTTGACAGACATCTATATCGCAACGAAGTGTATCCAAAAATACCGCGTCCAGTCATTTACTCCCATTTCATTACCCTTTCAAAGAGCAGAGCTTTGAATCAGTACTACAAAAAGTATTTTATTCTTACATCCCGTAGTTATAAACATTGGTTTTAAAGGATTAAAATATGTTAGCAAAACTGTTTCAAATCCAAAAAAAATTTACCACGTTTTAATCATTCATTACGATTGGCGCATAGCCTGCTGATGCATAACACCGCCCAATTGTTATTACTAAAATAAGTTACCCTACAGAGGCTGTGGCGGATCCAGTAGTGGAAGGAGGGCACGGGGGCCATGGTTCCTCACGAGACAGCACCAAAAAAAAAGCAAATTTGAAATTACCTCGTACTTTTCCTAATGCTTTATAAAAGTAAACACAACATTAACAGCACAATCATAGTAATACAATTATGCAATGCATCATTATGAAAGCATAAACTTAAAAATGTACGTATTTTTTATATATTTCAGCAGAAAGGTTGTCAGTTTAATGCGTAATTTATCATTTAAAATAATTCATTTTATTAAATCGGTGTGTTCCATTCTTATGGTTAGGAAAAACCCTTAAATAAAGCCATTTTAAACATTAAAATCACAATTTTTTTCGAAAAGAACTCCCATACCCCTGTTTCTGGATTAGAGTGTGGGTATATCTACTTTTTAGGAAGGAGTAATGGTCGCCCTCTTGAATTTTTGAATTTTGTGTAATTTCCGTTCTTTTGGGTAAATTTACGAAACTTTAACCTAACTGCAGAATATAATCCATATTGATACAATTTTAGACATCATAAATCTCTGTTTGCCGTTACTATTGTTACAGATCTAAATGCAGTTACAAAATTCTTACTACTTTCTTCTGTAACAACAATACGAACAAACAAAGATTTACTATGTATGAAAAATTCTATCAATATTTTTCTATTCTGCAGTTAGGTTCAAGTGTCATAAATTTACCTAAAAGAAAAGTTATGGCACAAGATACAAAAAATAAAGACTACGGGCATCTATCCCTCTTAAGGAATGTTGGCAGTTCGTCCGTCCGTCCCCCCGCCAGATCTGGATCCACATCTGGACAGAGGTTTCATAAAATTAGCTTTCTAGTGACGAACTGGCAACACTGGTGTCAGCCTGTAGTGATGGAGAGGAATCACCCGTGACGATAGAGGGGTGACTCTGCCTTCTAGAGAACTGCTTGTCATCGTCTTTACACACCGGACGTAACTCCTACATTTCCTCGCGCAATACCAACATGTCGATCTAACAGAAGGCAACATCCACGCACCAGGCAGGAACTTACAACCAGAATCTACAGTCACAGTGTCGTCCCTTGCAACTAATGTAAGTCATAGTTTTACCAATGACTGTTCAAATCGTATGATTAGAGTTGGTGGAATATCGCGAAAATGTTTTGGCCCAACATACCCTTGAAAACACTGTAGTTTCTTGCATTATTTACGATTGGATGATGTACGTCTAACACAGCGTAGCTGTCTGCAGAACAACAACAGGCACAAAATATTACTATAGCGGGATTCTTATTGGCTCAATTTAATAGGGCAACAGCTCCACGTACGAGAGAAAGCCAGTAATAGTCTAATAAGCTGAACGTGTGTTGAAATCCAGCGAACAGTCAAGTTTTCCCGCGATAAACCATCATCTCTTATACTTGTAACTAGATACACTGTGGGATCGCGGTAAAAGTTGACTGCTAGGCTCCAGCATGCTGTATATAACACTGAAGGTTATGTATCGATATTTACCATCGGTAGGGGCCGGTAGTTTTCGCGAAAAGATTTTTGCACCACTTTGTTTCAGTGTCTTACGGGCGCACCTGCAGCTCAACTTCGTGGCTATTGACCGAGCGTTTTTGCGCAGAGTCGTTATTAACTTGACTGTGCCAATCGGTACACGGATAACTGCCACACAACACGTCTGTGATTTGCAGGTTTAACTTCCAGACGCTGGGTGTTACGGCGTCCAATCACTGACCACAAAGCAGAGATGCAGGTGCGCACGTAAGGCACTGAAACAAAGTGCTGCAAAAATCTTTTCGCGAAAACTACCGGGCTCTAGCTATCGTTTATTTAAAGCACTGTTTATTTCTTAAACATTCCCAGTTAGAGCTGGACAACTTTAACACAGAACGTGTGTGATTTGTGCCCAAACTGTTTACACGTATCACAAATATTATAGAATAAAAAAAAACACACACGGTTCATTATGACGTACCAGAAATGCCATTGGCTCAGACAAATTCTTACAAACATCATAAAACCAACGATGGGCATGTACAACTAAAGGATAACGGAACAGTCCATTTTTCCCGCCACGAGTCACTAGTGCTAGTTAGGGACGTGAAAATGTTGCTACCTAGGATTCGAACAACTGCAAGTTATTTTCACTTTCGCAACTGTTCCTGAACTTATTTCACACCTCATTGAGGAACGTTGAGCCTATAATAAAAAAAGAGGCAGTAAATTTCAGACCCAATCATGTGGTATCGCTTCACTGAACCCGCGTTTAGTGATACGAAAAATTTACGAATTAATTTTAAGTTACAATCATAACGCACGCAAATTTTTTCTACGACTGCAGTTGTATATTATTTAAACGTTACACCAATAACAAATCTGGAAGTAAACACGGTGGTATGTGGTGAGGATATGCAAGGTAAGCTGGTGGTTTTCCTCGGTATTATACAATCTCGGTGCAAGCAGCAGGACACAATAACAACCTTAAAACTGGGTCTGCCAGAACGTAATGCGGCCACTCCAGTCAGCTGCAAGGTATCCATTACACACGTGTTTCGACGTCCGCTCTACAAACTACGTCTGAGAGGCTGGCGTGTACACGAGGGAGAAAACACGTACAGTTGAGAACCAACACAGCTAACCTTGCAACACCTTCACCACACGCCACTGACACACAGACCGTACACCATCCTACCTGGTGAAACTGGTTACTCACTGAGGCTACGTACTGGCAATGTACAAACCACTGATGTCACTCGAGAACACCTAGTGCTTCGCAGGTCATTAAGAGGCTGCGTCACCTCTTGTGTTAATAATATTCGTTATTGTTAAATAAATGAAGGATGCGACGAATAACCAGCATTGTTTCTTTAAAGAAACATTACATTTTACTATTGGGTGCGTATTGTTGAATGGCATCGGTATTGGGAATTATTTAGTGTTGATTATTTGGTGAAAGAGAACTCTTATTTTAAAATGTAAAATAACTTAATTATTTCATAGTCACGCTTTAATTTTTCGAATACAATGTACGTAATGAAATGTAATTAGCTATGTCCCTATTGAAACACATCCAGTTAAATCTTGACAAATTTTTAATCAGGAAGGAATAAAGAAAATGTCTACATAAAACGTGACAAGGGCTCTTAACAGAGCGACGAGTTAGTCGCGAAAATATTTCTGGAACATTTTATTTGGATCAGTACGTACAAATACACAGCTTTGCTTCATGGTTACTCGCAGCATATCCGTGTGCAGAGATGTCGCTCGTTTGACTGTGCCAATAAGAACCGGGTTACTGCGACCTCACACGTCTGTCTTTTGCGAATATAATCTCAATACACTCACATCCAATCACAGGTCAGGATGCTGTGCTGCATGTGCACATAAGTCAGTGAAATCAAATGGTTCAAAAAATTTTTTCACGAGAAAATCGTGGCTCTACTCGTTAAACTCGCAAAAATTTCCTGTCCCTGTAATTAACTGTCTTTACTTAAGACACTTTATAAATTAACATACACGCGATTGTGTAATTATAAAGGTAGAATGTAAAAAAGTTAATAAAATTCCTTCTTTGGCACAGAATTACGTACTTAATAAATTTTCTAAAACCAAAGATTATATAGTAATATTTTTAAAGTCTGTTTACAACATAAAATACCAAACATAGATTTTCACCGACTCTGAGCAGTCCAACGTATGGGCCTACTGCTCTCGATTTGAATATTTAAGACGGTGACAGCTATTGTATGGTTCCGTTACAAATAATTATTGTTATAAGTTATTGATTTAATACACGTAGCAGATAAAAAACGAGTTTGAAAATATGTTATCTTCTTCGCAGCTTTTATTAACGTTCTTGTACTGTTTGTGCATTATATGAAGTGGTCTTAGTGCTGGCCTGGCACCGTCGCCCTGAGAGGAATTAGGCGATACCAGAAGAGCACCGAGCTGCTCATCCTCAAGCTGCCTTTCCAGCGCTTGGTGCGAGAAATCGCCCAGTGCTCTAGGTTCTATAATAATTTAGTTAAACGTTTCCGGAAAGAATTTATTTATCAGAAAGAAGAAAGTACGTAAATATATACACAAATTAGAATATCTAAATTCAAGCTCTAAATTATGAGTCTGTAGTACCAGAATGTGTGATTTTGTTAAATTTCGTGAAAACAGTGACGTTTAAATTGCAATGTAAAATTTATTCCGACTATCTCGCCTAACTGAATATGTAAAAAAAGTACGGTAATGATAAAGTAGGCCTACGTACGTACCAATGCATAAATGGACGCAAACAAAGCAATGTTTGTGTTTTGTTCGTGATCCCCCTCCCCCGGCCCTATTTACCTTTAATTAGAAACACGTCTGTAGAGCCACGATCTTTACGCGAAACAATTTAGCCCCGGTTTGTTTCAGTGGCTTGCGTGGCCATGTGCATGCTGCATGGTTATTGGTAGCGTGTCTTCGTGAAGTGACGTATCTCATTTGACTGGGCCAGTCACAAAGACGTTACTACAACACCACACGTCGTATAGTTTACGCGTAGAACCTCAAGACACGTGAGAGATAAAATACCGAATTTATGACTATATAGCAGAGCTGCAGGTGCGCACGTAAAACAATAAAACAAACTGGGCAAAATATTTTTTCGTAAAAAATTCGTAGTCCTGCATATCAATTTTTCTCCCAAGTATTGACACGCGTTTACTTTATTTACTTTCTTGTTGCCTACGACATCCATAGAGAGAAAATAAAATCGCGAAAATACACTGTACGTAATGTTTTCCAAAACACTCTAGCTTGTTGCACGTTATACATACTTATATACTATTAGAACGGAACAATGCAACAATTTTAAAAATTGTATTCCAATAATACTAAATAAAGGTTTCATATGAAAGTATGCATACATCTAAATACTTTGTTTAGACCTTCTTAAATGCTAATAGCACCATAAAGATTTGTACAGTAAAATTCTTGTATTTAATAGACGCAGTAATCTAACACTTTAAAGTGTTTTCAAACTGTGTTTAAAAACCATAATTAATTTAATGGGTTTTAAGTTTGGTGACAGCTTGTGGTATAGTGGCTTGTAGACGAATAACAAACGTTCTGCATATTGACGCATCAGATGCATATTTGGCCCAAATAAATATGAACGCATGGTTAACGAAAAAAAACTCTTCCCTCTTTCTTTCTCTTTTTGTGTTCTCTCTCTCTCTCTAAGCATCAGAAGGTTGAGTGGTGATGTGGTAAACAGACTACACTGTAAACAATTTCCTAAGGAACGTTTTTAACCTATACAGGGTATGGGACAGTTACCGTACATCAGGTTGCAGACAGAGCAAATTTTTAGCGTTATCACTATACGAGTCTGGTAACACCAGTATACATTTTACTGTTTCCTTTACTTGTTTAGGATCGCTACCATTGATGTATGGGTCATAATTTTACCATATATAGTTTTTTTACGCAGACTACTTTCTACTTTCATTGTACTAATATTTATCATTCCCATTTTTCTTGGACTAATATTGTAGTTTCGTAAATTATCTATGCTTTGTCATGTTTGAAGCATTTCAAAACTTTTAGTGCATCTAGTTTAAGTATTGAATAATTTTTGTTACATTAATATTGCATTTTAGTGTTTATTGTGTTTACGACTTTATTTATGTTTATCATACACGTATGTTCAAATTGTATAGATGCGGTAAAGTGTACAAGAACGCAGAAGCCTTAAGATTATAGTACACTCCTAGTATACAAATACTTTGTTTTTAAGTCGTAATAATTGTTTTAAAGTACAAATAAAAAATACGTTCAGGAAGAACCAATTACACGTAGGCCTATATATACTTTCATTTTGCACTAAATTTGCGTTTCTTGTTAATTGTAATCCGTAAACCGATAGATACAAAAAAGTATAATATTATTTTTCTCTCATTGTTTGCAAATTGAATTTAACGAATAAACCAAATTTAGCGCAAAAATGTTAAAAAAACATATCCATTAAATTACTTCTACCTGAACACATGTTTCATTCATACAGTAACAACATCGCTGTCCTGGGCGCAGCGAGTTTCTATTGAAATGGAGGGCTTAGATGATTAAATTAATTAATTAAATTAAAGTTATTTATTTAATTACAATCTCTATATACATCCTACATTAAGTATAAAACACTCGCGATTCACCCTTTTCAATTAAACACTTACAGATATTATTTTAAATACGGGTAATCTCCCTAATGTACTACTCTAGTGTATAATTAATAACGTCTCTTTCTCTTAAATTAGTCCTCCGACCACATAAATTTCTGTCTATAAATATCTCACAAATCACAGCTACAGTTCAACACTTTCGTCCACTCTCACACTTTCTCACACCACTCGAAGAGTCGCCGTCGTCTACACCTCTGTAGCCTCTCCTTGATCTACTGGTCCCGCCTCGTCTCTCGCTGCCAAGTCCGTTGCGAATACTCACCAGCTAAATAAACACCGCAGTCACTCTGTCTATGCACGCAGTGGGCCGGTGTTTGTAGTAGCCCGCGACGAAGCCCAGAATATTCTCTGACCTCACCGACCATGCTGGTTTATGTAAGCGGAGCATTCTAGGTGTTGCGGGAACATTCAGTTTCTTGTCCTGGATGACTGACAGGTGCCCACCCATTCAGAACGCCTGTGACGTCAGCTAGGAGCGAGTGGCCTGCGCTGCCAGGGGTGGGAAAATGGGGGAAAGGAGGTGGGGTGCAGTCTACCTACTCGTCACGTGACTGAATATATCGAAACATGGTGAGGAGAATGAGGGGCGCAGTCCGCTGTCTCGACGCCACGACTGTTGGTAGCGAGCAGGGGAAGAGAAGGCGGCGCGGCCCGCCAAGCCACCCAGCCCAGCGCCCTCGAGAGCGCAGACTCGTTACAATACTCCAAAACAAATATTGCGACTTAAAGAACAAAAATTTGTACAACAGTGGTATAGTGAAATCTTAACTTCGCCACAAATAAAGTAATTCAGTAAATAAAATAGTGTTTCATAGTGCCCTAGTCCTGCTTATAGAAGTGTACGCTGTTGAAGTCGGCGTTACTTCCTCTTTCGTAGCTTAGTAACTATGTCTCTGGCGATTTACAGTATGCTATCCAAACGACTGTAAAATATATATTTTTTTTTACATTTTGTGATGCATAAAAAGCATTTATTTAACACAAAAGATGAATATATATTTTAGGATACCGATAAAAACATCGGTGACTTGGCATTCCAAATAGCGGAATTGGCTGCATGAATTTGGCTTGTTGGTGCCGGTGCGATGTATTACAGTTAGTTACAGTTGATTTTTCTTGTCGTTGACCTTTTTATGTGTTTCGTGATATTAGATGAAACTTTAATGCGTGTGTTCTGGTTAAATATGGTGTAAAATTATATATGATTTTTTTGTGTTTACCTAATGTGTACCTTAAACCTGAAAATTCGCGAAGATTTATTGGCCAAATATTTTTACTATCTTATGTCTACATGAAAAATACGTTGGTAAACAAAATTTTGTGTGTATGGCAAATGCTATATTATGGGAATAAGGTAGGTGTAGGCCTGCTCGGAATATTTTCGTTTTAGTGTTATGACGAGCACAAACAATATATCCACAAAGTTAGGTTAGGCCTAGACCTACTTTGCGCCAACAAGGAATGTTCGTTGTGGAGCTGCTTGGTAAATTAATAGTGAGCTACTGCTATGTATTTTATACCTTACTGTAGGTGCCGCACGGTAAGTTGATATTTTAGAAACGAAATGTTGAAAAAAAAGTTACTATGAATACTTCCGTTATTACCACACAACAATGTAAGCTAATTAAAAACCAACATGGCGATATGAATAAATTAGATTTTTTTTATTATTACGCGTCCGCGAGTATAAAAATTGTTTATAATGTTTATTTTAAAAGTGAGTTTGACACGTCTGTGACACGATAGTTGGAGGAAGAATGGGTTGGCAACGCTGTTGTAAAAATAGTTCTTCCGTATAGTATGAACTTTGGCTAAAATATTGTAAATCGTTTAATGGATGTGTAATTAATGTGTTTATTTTCAGGAAATTAAATCAAATTTATATTATCATTTAGCATACTACTACAACATTACAATATGATTGGTGTACTCTGGTTTGCAGTACAACCGTCGGCCTGGCCAATGAGTATGTAAGACCGACTCGGTCATCGTGTGGTACACAGCGTTGTGTTGTTTTCATTCGTTTTTCTGAATGCAACGTAAAAATGACTAAGTGTGGTATCATGAACTAATATTTAAATTTTACAATTTTTTTCCTCGCAGAATAAATCAGTGTAGCAGAAGTGACACTGCATGGTTTTTAGCGAACTGGTTTTCTCTTTGCGTCATAAGTTTTCGTAGCTGTTTTCTTCACGTGGCTGTTCGGTTATACTGGAGCTTAATTGTCTTAGTCTCAAAAACAATTGATATATTTATACGTAAGAAATATCACATTTACCATGTCTATATATTAAATTAAGAAATGTTTATTACAGAATCTCCAGCAATACAAATGGTTATATAAACCCATGAATCTAATTACATGGCTTTGTTTACATTTGTGTGTATCCCGATAACTGTCTAAATGATTTTGAACATCAACCATTATTAAAATAGGGATAAATAGATTACAATACCCTAGAACAAACCCCCATGAGTTCATTTTTGTTTATGTGTACTAAGGCCTACTTAATTTGATTTATTTGTGCATTAGTCCTCGTTAGTATGTTACGTGAATAGAGGTTAACAAAATAATGTTATAAAGCATTGTATGACACTTCAAATTAATAGAAAACCAGCTAAACTATTAGTAAAGTACAACACTACAATACGATGCATTCATATGTTTTATTTTATTACAGAGTTACAGTTCAAAAGGATATATGAATATTTATTTGGTGAATGCCTAACACAACCAACTCCCAGGTTCTAATGTACCCTTCTACTTCTTGTATGCTATAAAAACTATGTCTTATAAGAATTTTTTACTATTTTAATAAATTATTTTATAGGCGTTCATTTATCAGAATGTTAAATACTTCGTTTGGGTACATATTCTACAAGTCCGGTATTATGAAGAAATTTCTCAAGTATAGTTTTTATGCTGCACTATTCCTATTTGTAGGTTAGACCTATAAACATTTTGGTATTGTTTAACAAAATAGTTTCAATTTTTCTCATAGACATTTATATTATTTACCTTCTCAGGCCTAATAATATGTTAATTTCATAAGAAAGTTGTTACAGGTTTTCATGAGCTGAAAGACATGTAGGTTTGTGATATGCAGGACTACTTTGCTGATATGTTAACGGAAGCAGAATATTATATTTACAAGTATTTTGAGTTTAATTTTTATTGACAACTGTTTATCTACCTCGCATGTTTGTGCAGTTGTTTTAGTCATGTGGGCACATGTGTTAAGTATGTGATGAAATAGTTGAAATTACTTGGACTTTAAATACGTCGTAAAAACAGTAATTTGTAGGACTGCACAGGTTAGTAATGAAAGGTAGCCAAATTAAAGGTAGATTAATTTCATAATTATATTAACAGAAAATATAAACACAGATTTTGTACGATTACCTCAACACTTAATTCACGGTAACTAATATTTTATCGTGCACGCCACTGGTTATGTACCACACATTTAATTATTTCTGACGCCAGGCAACAAATAAGTTACCAGTATATTTTTTAAGGTAAAAGTCAAATTGCTTGATTTTTGTTACTTTTTAAAAAACAGAGTATTTTACTATTTGAATATAAAATATTTTCTATGTTTTTTCTGTTGACTAACATGCAAATAGTTAACTTTAAAAACTGTTTTAAAGTTCAATGCTCGAGAAATTGATGTTCGCGACCCATCCTACTGTGTATGTTTTTATCATACCATGTTGTATGCAGTAAAGTTATGCACTACTGATTGTTTGTAAGGTTCGCATCAAGACTACATCTAAAGTGTGCGTGGCGTGTCGTTTACCAAAGCTTTTTTGCAGCACATGCTTTTTACTCCAATACCTTCTTAATTCCACTTTTTCTGGTACAAATTTATAATTTACGTTACTCGCAGCAGGCCTATATGTGGAATTGACAGAAAATTATTTTCAGTGCCATTTTTATCACATCTTACACGCCTGTGTTCTTTTTGCAATATTTAAAATGGGTAATTTTGATAATGATAATCTTTTGAAACACATAACAATACTGTAAGCGGGAGTGACTTTGGACACGTGAGATGAACATGGGGCACTAAAAAAATATATTTTTTGCATATTTGGTAGCCCTGAATAAAGACCGTTTACTTGTGTTAAATTCATAATAATAAACAGCCACAAGACGCATAATTAACATATACTCAGGGAAATAAAATTTGTTTAAAAGTGTTCCAAAGTCACCCCACGTGCACAAAGTCATCCCCGCTTACAGTATATAATTTGTTTGTGCAAATGAGTATAGTGTCAGGGCACGGTTGTAAAAAATTGTTACAAATATCTCTTCAACTTTTGTAGATATTGTGTGTTTATATGTACCAGCATGGCTTTTTTTTTTATTTTTTAATTATTTATTTTAAAAGTTTGCCTTAAAATTTGTTTGTTATATATTTTCATTATTAAAATTGTTTTACCACAGATTAAAAGCATTAATTTAATCTCAACTGTTGAGTCGCTGATTGAAATTACAATATGTATAATGTACTTGTTTTTTTTTTTTCTTTTGCATTAGTGACGTGCCTTTATAGCAGATTCGCTACAGTAATATTGACGAGTGGCAGCCACACGGCATTTCACACATGGAAAAGATATTGTCAATGTTTGGCGGAAGGATATATGGTTTGTCTGAAAACAGATCCAAGCCAGAAGCAGTGCTTCCAGAAAGTATCAAGTTACCGTACGGCGGTCATAGCAGTGCCCGCGGCTTTGCGCAGATAACATTTACTTTAATCGAAAGACCTCTCTGTACACCAGATTGGTACTTCAGTCATCAAGTGTTAGAACAACCAAGCTGCTAGTTGAGCTTACTTTGCAGCAGGATAAGTACTTATAGCTGCCCATTCGAAAATCAGTCCTAAGTCTGTCCCTGGCACTAACAGCGACTTCGCCTGGGCTTAATTAATAGGCTCAGCATAACTGACGTTCAGTGGTAACTACAGACTCTTTAATGTAACAGGATAATCGAATGAAATACGTAGTTTTCGTGGTACCAAGATTGATTTCCCCCAAACACAAACATTGGTGATGGTACCCTCAAGTACATGTTTGTTTTTCAAAACTTTCACTTGAAGTTTAGTGACATTAGGGAGTTTTGGCGGTTACGGTTTCGCAGAAACGTATCTAGTACCTTGCCCTTGTGGTCAGTGAAGTACCTGTGGACCGATGCTGTCGAGGAACCCCATCGAACGACTTCATCCATATTGCACTAATTTCATATGTATTGCGTGTTTTGTTTGTCAAAATTACATGTTTGCACAGCCTTAAACAGATTTCGAGCCCAGAACCTCCCAAACTATAGACAGGAGCTACAAATAACTACGTAACGTCGAAATTATTCATGAACACAACTTTAAAATATAAAATATTCGTTTTTAGATGCATACAGGATGAACAGCAATACGTCTCGACAGAACTGCAGAACGAAACTCATTTGCAATTTATTTCTCGCTGGTAGTACTTGCTTTTCGGATCGTCTGCCATGAAAGTTTACAAATCTAAGTTTTCTTTTTAATAATTAAGTTGTCTTGAACAGTTAAAACCTTTCATAACTTTTTAGGTACCTAAGTAAGCATAATTCTGACGCGAACAACACCTCAATATCTCTGCTAATTAGATAGATATCACGGGCTGGTAGAAAACAAATTTTCACTCATTTTCACCTTTTCGGGTGTCGAATTTCGAAAATCTTAATGTATCATCTTGGACACTTGCATAAGTACCCAATTGAAGTGAAAATCACGACGATATCCCGTTCAGTCGAAGTAAAATTGATCATTCATTAAAAAACACATATCAACCTTGAGAGTTGAAATGTTGAAAAAGCTGGAGACAATTCAGCGGCCAATTACGTAATCATCATTTTGAAGCGAAAATAAACTGTATATCTTGACGGGCACACATATCTGCCATGATTCAGTGGAAGCAGATGTGAATTTTTACGCCTGTTAGTAAAACAGTAAATTCGACTATAGTTAAATGTGACGGAGAAATATAGAACTATTAGATATGGTTTTTCAACGATATTTTAGTCGTATTTGTATTTATTTATTCATATTTCAATAATTAAATCACACAACCTAACCAACTCGACATTTTTGCGAGTATTTTTCCATAGCAGCCACATAGCAGCGAATTGTTTATCGCTAGTACGGCGTCGCACACGGAAAATAGTTGCAGACAGCTTCAACAGCGAATAGGCATTTCGGGATAAAGTGAGTACTCAAAACAGTCCTCCTACTAAAATAGTATTTCCAGTCCATTTGTTATTCTCCGCGTATAAGGGCTAATGACGGAAACGTTTAACCTCTCCGGACACTTCACTTGATGTTTACGCGTGTAATCAAAACTGTGCAGTCGGTAAAAACCTTTACAGTAGTTTGATAGCGAAAGTTTAGTAACTATATAAACTATAAGTGTGTCTAACGTAGTTACATTTATTTCAGTATTGTTGAATTTAAGTAGGAAAATACACGTAACTATGTTCGGTAATTCGTGCCAACTATACAAGCATTAAGGCAGCGTTTGTTTTGTTATGTTTTAAAGGTTAAAAGTTGAGTGCTCACTTTATCCCGAAGGACGTATATCTGTGCAGCTGCAACCAGACGCGCATACTGGCCGGACCTGCCATGCGCACATAAACACACGTCGCTTGTAATTACTTGAGGCACGTAACACTGCTGCTCTTGATTACAGCTTCCTATTGCTGCCCACACTGCCCTTGTTTACTGGCGCCGCCAAGCCGCTATAATGGCAAGAAACAAGCACGCTGTTCTTGCAACACTGCACACTCGCTGCTCACGTCGCAAATATCACAGCATCCACCCTCAACACGCACGCTGTATTTCATCTTGTACGAGACATATAATGTGAGTTATAACGCTAGAATATCTAAACATTGATGACCTCTGTCGATATTCAGTAGCAATAATACGCTCGTACTTACACACACGTGTAGTTTTAAAACAAACACGATCAAGATAAAATAGTTCAATTATTTTCTGAATAACGATGTTATTGTTACTTACTTCTACCTGTACGAATAAAAGTGAACGTATGTATGTAACGTATGTGTTCCTATAACGTACACCCGACTGCGATGAAACTTTGGTAGTGAGTTGTGCGTGCGTCTGCGAAGGTTTCTGACAATACAAACTGTATATAGGAGAAGAAAGGGGGTATAAAGGTGCAGAGGGCAAAATGGGCTAACAAAAAACACTGTGAAAATATTTGTTTTTAAAAATGTTTCTAAAATGACCATTAACGACCGTTAACATTATTTTGCGAAATTTACAACGTTGAAAAAAATGTTTCGTTTCAGTTTTTTTTTTACAAAATTAATATATTCACCTAATTTATTACTTTTAATATTATTATCAATACAGTATTATTACTCGTTTGCTGTGTGAAATGCCGAAAAGAATTTATGCAAAACCTTTAGTAACATTTTTTTTTTTGGAAAAATTTAGTTTTCAAAAAAAATATTGAAAATAGCAATACATGTTTTTGCTAACTGCTCAAGATAATGTGAAATGCTTAGACTGGACTTCTGGTACAGTAACCAAACAGGTACAAAATTGAAAAACCACACGAACTAATTCGCGTGAATTAACTGATTAGTAATTTTTTTTAAATGCATTTTAATGACTGTGAAAGGATTCGCCGAATTACATTACGCACAGTTCAGTTATGATTTACTTTCATCTAGATAATCAGCATACAGTTGGTCTCTGAACCACCGCTGAATAACCAGTAGGATATTTTGTTCCATTCAAGTTATGGGAGCTCATACCAAAATTTTATATAGGCTACCACATGATTCGACTATTGATATCGTTAAAGTTCCTCCCTGCACGAGAAATAATCGCATGATGTTTAGTTCAATGCCAGTTTATTATTCGATTTTTGCATGTATCTTACTTTGAGTGAAAAAAACATTCTTAGCTGCTCAGCTTGGAATACACGTTCTTGTTTTGCGCTCTAATAGAAACAAACGAAAACACTATAAACGAACTAATTATATTCAAACACAACAGAAATTATGAAGCATTTGTTGTTGTGTGCATGGTTTTGCGGATGATTTATTTGGCACCGTTATACATTTGTCGAGTTTTAATACATAATTTGTTATAAGCGTACACAATTATACATGTTTCATCTCTCCTCTCCTGGCGAAAAGTTTTACTCACGACATAGTTTGACTTAATGTATGTTTATACCTTAGTATTTCCTTAAATACGACAGAATAACTGTCTGAAAAAAAGTACTTTAAAAAACTATATTTTATGTAAATAATTTTTTTAGTTCTTTTTTACTATTGATTTTATCTTCTATAATTTTATACAACATATCGTTATATGTTGCTAATTTCAGAACTTGCTCATTACCTTAAAAATTATTTCAAACAAATTACTTTAGATAAACTGTACACATACTGTATAAACGATGTCATGACTTAAATTTACATTATTATTTGAATAAATCTTTTGAATTACTGTATTATAAAAGTGGGTTACCGTATATACTAGTTTTTCCTTACTTTGATGTTTTTGCGAAATATCGTATATGGTATTATAATTTATGTTAAATACCTCATAGTATTTCTTATTATCTTATCGGAGTCATTCCGCATTTTCTATTAGGATAACATTTTCATTTTGAGATGTCATTTAAAAAATTTAGAAAGTACAAATTTTAAAACGTAGAAAAGTTGTCAAAAGTAATTTCTACACTGTAAGTGGTAGCTATTTAGTATAAATCTTTTTAATCAAAATTTTACACATCTAGTAGCCTTAAAGACCGGTTCGAATTGTTTATATTTTATCTAACATGACGGATATTTTTAACAAAATTTAAGAAACCGACATTAGCTGTATGTGTATAGTGTTTTAATTTTATTTAATGTTCTCTTCCCTTCAATACTCCTAAACAAGCTTTTTAAATTTTTTTTTTTTTTTGCATTTTTTAAAACGGTTTACAAAGTGTAGTCATTTTATGGATTCTTGATTTCGTGTTTATTTTTTGCAGCCTTTGTCTTGCTATTATATGTATTTGTGTATTTGTAAACATTTCAAGATTTATTTTTAAGAAAAAAAATTCTATCAAAATACATTTATGATTCCAGCGTATTCAGATTTATTAGGCATAACATGTTTTACTGAAAGGTGAGGAATATAGCATATTAAAATTGTGTTAGCAGCTATACGCAATATATTACTCTCCACGATTTGTTTTAATAAAATATTATGACATTAATGTTAATTAAATACTGACTTTTATTCACAATAGGTTTCAGTAATAAATTATATTCCTCGCAACAGATTTTTATGAAATTTAATACGCGACTAATAAATTGCATTGCTTTTACTGTGTTGGTTACATACATTGCTGCAGGATAATCACATTAAAGCCTAGGCCTGTTTGCAACCGCATCAATGCCACATCAAATAAGAGAGATGATGCGGACGTGATTGAATTGACAACCCGGTACCGTCACCGCTTCACGTCACATGGAGCAACTTGGCACGTACAAGCTCGTGGGCATACAAGTTTCCAGGAAAACATTAAAAATAACAATTAAATGGCAAATGCACTATGCGGTTTCAGAAAATTTCACTCAACTACATCATTCGACATAAACCTTTAACATTGAACTAACAACAGCATAGAGAAGGTATAGTGAGCTGTTCGAGTTCTATACGTATAAAAATGAATGTTTGGTTGTACGATTCATCCGATTTCAATGAAACTTCGATGGCTTGCTGTACGACGACGAAAAAAAAATTGACAAAAGGAATTGGAAAACGGGACAGGGGGCAGAACAGGGTACCCAAAAAAGTTAGTGAAGGGAATTTATTATTTTTAAATATTTGTGAAACTGTCACTAAAATCCCCATAGCATTTATTTGCACCATTCGAAGTTTTCGAACAGATTGTGTTACAAAAACGTTTAAATTAAATTTTTTTTAAAAATCCGTTATTTCTTACTTTTAGTACAATTATTAGTATTGATATTATAACGTGGATAAAATTTGAAGTGCTGAAAGTTTCTTTTATCAAAAATGTATTACTTGTATTTATTAATTTTTGGTAAAGTTATGATTTTGAAGAGAAAAATCGCCAAAGTTTTGCAATGTAGCTTAATTCATTATAAGTTTTTTTTTAAGTTTTTTACAGAATGGTTTCCATTTTAAAAAATGTTAATTTATTGAGCTGAGAATTACGTAATTCTAAAAGGGATTCTCAATTTAAACATTGTAATTGGAGGCTAATATTGCAGAGTGTTTAACAGCGTGGTAGTTACTTAGCTAAACGCTGTCGACGCTAAGCATAATAGTAAAGTATCATTACAGATGGTGATTGATCGCTGGAAAAGTTGACTGTTTGCTAGATGTCAATGTAATGTACTCGTTCCCGATTTTTTTTTTTTTTTTTTTTTTTTTTTTTTTTTTTTTTTTTTTTTTTTTTTTTTTTTTTTTTTTTTTTTTTTTTTTTTTTTTTTAGTTTCTAGTGAGACTTTATTCTACTGGATCAATTCTAATTCTGGTGGGTCAAATATTAACGTATGTAATTTGTGTGCAAACAGCTACTCCGTGGCACATAGCCTTAATACAATCACACGAGACACAGGACGCTACACTGAATTGGAGAATACGCTGGCAGAAACGATTTCCGCCATTTTCTACCGTCTCTAAGTATTATCATTATAGCCACTGATTTGTACCGAAAATAATTATGCACCAACTTGTTTTAATACTACGTGAGCATCTGCAACTCTGCTTCATGCAGTGGCGGCTCGTGGATTGTTGCCAAGTAGGGCTGCAGTTGCCAAAAGCAGTACAGGGTTGTGGTGCGCTGGTTCACTCTACAGCCACTGCCACGCTGATGTGCAGGTGCCCCTTACTACTGTCGTTGATCTACGGCACGTTCATCGAGAGTGTACAGTTCCGACTATCTGCAGCCCCACCTGGCAACAATCCACGAGCCGCCACTGGCTTCATGGTCAGTCATCGGATGTTTTTAACTCTAAGCATCTCGGGATTCTTTTCGTATATCACAGACGCGTGGTGTCAAAATAACCTTGCTCTGATTGGCACAGTCAAATATGCGACGTCTCTGCCCAAAGACGTGTTGCCAATGACAATTACTAGGGACCCCTGATTGTGGCGAAAATATTTCTCCACCGATTGTTTCAATGTCTTAGCTCCGCCTCTGTAGTTCTGCTTGTTTATTATTGGCAGAGCGTGTTTGTGAAACGATGTTTCTCATTTGGATCTACCAGTCAGAATAAGGTTACTGCGCACAACACACGTCCGTGTTTTGCAGTAAAACATTAAGATACGTGATAGTTAGAGCCACGATTTTATGGCGAAAAGATTTTTGCAACATTTGGTTTCGATGCGTCATGTGCACACCTGCAGATCTGTTACATCGTCTGTGGTTGGATGATTTTACTCCCACTTGCCTTGGCAAATTATAGACGTACAGACTCACAATAATCTTATTCTGATTGGTACAGTCAAATGAGAAACATGTCTGAACAAAGACA
>PNEQ01065913.1:53229-103141 GCA_003012365.1 Medauroidea extradentata | reverse complement strand
GTGTATCGAGCGGAGCTCACTACGTCCTAAAGATATACCCATGAACATGAAATTACCATGACCGTTTGGGACTCAACAACTCGGAAACCACCCCCGTTAGAGGTGAGAATTGGTCGGAGACCAAACAGCTGGTAATTTCATGTTCATGGGTATATCTTTAGGACGTAGTGAGCTCCGCTCGATACACCACCCGCTACGGTGGGAATATAGCAATTGGTTAAATCCCAATTCTTATCCTAACCGTAAGGCCGTCCAAGGATAAGAATGATATACCCGTGTTTCGATCTTCTTGGATCTCTTCAGGTAAGGGTAGGTTGCAGATCTCAGCAACCACCTTACGACACGGTTTACAGATTTTTGCAAACTTAGAGGTTGGCGTGAAAGGTACAAGAAACTTGACACTTTTAAGCCTACTAAGCATATTTTTCCAAGTTATCTCAATTTACTGTTCACGGCAATATTAAAAATTAATATATTTTTTAACCTGGTTTGTCCTTTCGTCTTACTGTTCGTGTCTGAAAAACTACTGTGCTTTGTTCCGTCTCATAGCGTCGTATTTTTGTGTTTCATATATTTTATCTGTTTGTCATTTTGCCAAACCTAGACTCCTGTTGTAGTCTACTTTAGTATAGTCTGGTTTTATATTTTTTCTCATTTTTCGTATTTGGCTCTCTTTGTTCTATTTAACAGATTCCATTTATAGAATTTTATGCTATGCATGTGTCATGTTGACTAAAGAATTCTCTGCTTATTTTGTTTTCCTATTCTCTGCAGTTTCGTTTGACAGACATCCGCACCGCAGTGAAGTGTGTCCATAAACCTACATCGAATTACGCACTCCCATTGGACGACTCTTTCAAAGATGGATAGTTTTAAGAAGCTGTTAAGAATGAAGACCAAGTTAACACGAAGTTATTAATAACTCATTATTAATGATAGTTATTTATCACGAGTGGATGTTAGTGAGTGCTGCGTCCTTGTAGTTGTGTCTTCAGAAACAATCATCATTATCTTGTCTCATTATCCAGACAATATATGCAGTCCTTAGAGTGTTAAACTGTGTCAAGTAATCACCGCCCAAAACGTATGGTGCAAGAAGATACATTGTGCAGTGACCCGGCCTTACACAAGCCTTGCATCAAGCAGTTCCCACTTATCTTTGGTTATCAACCTACACTTCGGAAGCCTCATTAACCACGCACTTGTTGGTGATATGAAGCTGTCCTGTTATCTTTTGGCATACATTCTGCCCAAAACCTCGCCTATCAAAGAAGTTCCGTCCTGCTTGTTCTCCACATATCTTGCCACAAACCAACTTGTCACAGGAATGTTAGCCGACAACCATAAACCCTGCGTTTTGTTAGTGTTTTAAAGAAACCCCATTCTTCTGACGCAACTATCACATCACCCGATGATTGGCTTTGCTCACAGCCTTTTCAAACCAATAGTGTGTAACCACGCTTTATCTACACAAGATGATTCCTGTTGCTAATGGCTGGACGTCATCCTATTGGAGGAGACATTAAGGATTTGTTGCTTGTCTACAAGCTACAGTAATGAGATCATCGCTGATCGCTATCTGGTACGATGCCCCTGAGCTATCCAGAAGACCACTACTCTGCCACATCGCCAAACCAGATGTAAGTATGACAATGTTTTCTCTCGCAGTTTCATTAATGAGCATCTCCCTCTTCGTCGACTAACAGTCAAGCGAGTATCCTGATATATTTAATAGGGTGTGTTCATCTAGTACTTTTTTTATTATTATTTTCTTGTTAAT
Source organism: Medauroidea extradentata (assembly GCA_003012365.1). Taxonomy (NCBI): domain Eukaryota; kingdom Metazoa; phylum Arthropoda; class Insecta; order Phasmatodea; family Phasmatidae; genus Medauroidea; species Medauroidea extradentata. Next base: position 101,361 of record PNEQ01065913.1, on the reverse strand, counting down.
TTTGCCTAACCTCACGGACCATAACAATTCCTTTGTAAAATTCTTTAGCATCAGACGTATTTGCGATTTTCCACTCTCTCTACTTGTTTGCCATTACATAGGACAGGGAAAATCTGTGTATTTATGTCGTGACAAGTCATAATCCAAACCCACGTAAATTTATTCCGTTATTTCAATTGGATCACAATGTTTAGAAACTCCCTGAATCTTTCTGAGCTAACATAAAACGGCAAGCAATCGAGGACGAAATAAAATCTTAACTAATATGTAGAGATGATGGTATATCGCGAAAATGTTTTGTGCCAAGATAGCCTTGAAAACACTGACACAATGTAGCTGTCTGCATACCAATACCAGGCATCCAATATTACAATATCGGGATTCTTATTGGCTCAGTCAAATAGGGCAACAGCTCCACGTACAAGCTAAAGCCAGTAATCTTCTGGTAAGCTGGACGTGTATTGAAATCCATCAAACAGTCAACTTTTCCCGCGATAAACCATCATTTATACTAATATGTAGTCACGAGTCTGTCATGAAAATATTTTTGCATAATTTTGTTTAAGTGCCTTAGGAACTCGTTGGCAGCTTTGCTTCGTGGTTATTGGCAGCGTGTCTTTGTTCAGACACGTCGCACGTTTGACTGCGCCAATCAGAAGAAGGTTGTTGTGACACCCAAGTCAAGCCAAGTGAAAGTTAAAACATCCTATCACAGACCACGAAGCTCTGCTGCTGATATTCACATAAGGCATTGAGACCAACGCGAGATACTTGTGGCATTACAAGTCTGGCCAGTAACTGGCAGTTCACTGGGACAGCAATAGAGTAATCGACAGAATAAGTAAGGGATCAGAATATCAAGTTTGTAACCGCAGAGCCTGAATAGGGAAGCAATGTTACAAGTAGTTACTTCTAAATCAAATAACTTTTAAAGATCATTGTTTTGAAAATAAACAGAATCATATATGAAATTTCTGAAGGAGTACTGTTATCAGAAAAGTTTTACGATAGAAAAAATTTTAATACTTATAATTAAATGGTAACCTAAAAACTTATGCTTAGGTATCCGGAAACTCTGCGAATTCAGTTAAGGGCTTGTTACTTAGTTTTTTTTAGACTGTTGCCAATAAATCAAATATTTTTTTAACCAAAAGTTTTGAATAAATTTGAGATAACGTACAATCACACGATGCACAATACTGTGGATGCGTTTTTAAAAATAATGTACAATTTGTCAGTGAAAAAAAAGTTATGCTTTATTTTGGCTTATTTTCACCACCAAAAAATTGTGGTATTTTGGGTGAAAAAAAAAATAAAAACAGCTCTGTACATTGCTACAAAAAAAAACATTCAGCTACAAATTATGACATATTAGTGTCAAAACTGTGGAGCAAAATTTTGACATGAGTATTGGGTAGCAATAAAAAAAAATATTTTCGAAATCGCTGCGAAACAGAGGAGCAAGCCCTTAATGTCAAGTTCGATTTGAAACTAGTAAAGACATTAATTACTTCCGCGATTGGAACACTGTCAATGAAACACTTTCTTGAAGACTGTAAACCAATAGCGTGCAAATGCTCACTGACTACTGCGCTATCTTTTCACATGTACCACTGGTCTATGACTAAAGTAAACAAGTACCCGATGACAGCGTGTACATAGGATTGTAGAGTCCATCCGTCTGGTCATTGAACCCGGGAAATTTGCGTGTCTCTATTTATACGTACCAAACACTATTGAGCAAATACAATTTAAACAAATCCTTTTGTCGCAGTATATTTAAGGTATTTTACATTCAGCACTCATTGTTCGAATGAGGCATGGCCGTCTTTAGTAGAAGGCCGGAGTCTTGAATGTGGCAACACTGCATCGAAGGCCTACTGCCTGTCACTTCTTGACTGCCCTAGTCTCTGCAACTTGTCTAGCTGCAGCTTAAGTGGCGTGTACACGTATACACTGACTAGAGCTACCAATGAGCGACCGGCAGCAGGCCTCCGATGCAGCGTTGCCACATTAAAGACTCCGGCCTCCTGAAAACGGACTGGACAAACTGGTTCAAAGCCGTCACCAGCCACTTAGAAGTAGAAAGCGCTGCTGTGTTTGTTTGCAGCCCTGTGCAGTGGTTACTGGCAGCTTGTCTTTGTGTGGAGGCGTCACTTATTTGATTGTGCCAATCAGGACGAAGTTACTGCGACACCGCATGTCCAAAGACGCTGATGGTTACAAACATCCAATCACTGACCACGAAGCAGAACTGCAGACGCAAGACATTGAAACCAGCTGGTGTTAACATTTTTTCCGCGAAAACAACTTGTCTATCTTGTCTTTTTGTGTGTTAAATGTGTGTGTGACACTGTGTGTGTGAAATAAATCCTTGCCCTCTACCTCGATTGCTTTGCCGTACACTCTCTATGAAGCACATATGTAATTCAGCTTACATAAGCCACGTTGCGTTAAATTAGCTGTGCGCTGCTGAGTAGTTCTCAATATTTGTTGTACGGCACATTCTTTCGACAGCAAAAACTAAGTGTCAAGTAAACCGAAAATTACCTCTTGTACAATAAAGACAAGGTGCTGCTGTAGTGACATATTTTAGTTTTTAGTTTCAGGTTTTGCAACTTTTCCTTTGATCCAAGCTAGCTTATTGTGTCTCTATTTTCAGCTGTTGGTGTGGTGTAGGTGTGAGTGTGTGTGGGAGCTGACACTGTAATGGGATCATTTGAAGGCTAAGAGACGAGTTTTGTATTTCTGAGTTCGGCCTCACACGCGCCAACAAGCAGCCAATTGAAGGCGTCCTAGTAACCTTCATTCTAGGCTTCTTTGTAAAGAGAGTGTTACCGGAAGCAGGAAAGACGTCAGGAAGTACGTGAATGACAGCTGTCAACTCGTTATTTACAGCAGACGTTCAAATTATGAAGACATTGTGTCGCTAGGGTGTCCATGGGACAAATTTCCTTTCCTACAAATAAAGACTAAGGTCATGCTGAACCATGTTTAAATCAGACGAAGTAGCGTCTGTCAGTCCGGGAAGCTCAATATTTTCTTCAAACGACGGTATATGTAAGCGTTAAAGGGCCAGAAATCTTGTACCAATACCATAGGAGATTCACAATTGCGTCCATGTTTATCTGTTTCTACATTTTTCATGATAATTATTTTCTAATTCTAAACAAGAGCGTATATCAAAAATCTTTTTAGAAGGTTTGTTAAAAATGGTTTTCGCCATGTTAGCTAATTTTTTCAAGACAGTAAATACTCGTGGCGTGGCTTTGGTGTGTTGCAAGATAATCCGTACTCAGCGACGGCTGTACAAATTCATGAGATTTTAAGATACGATTTTTTCATTTTTCAAAGTTTGCATGAACTGGTAGGGAGGTTGTATCAGGGTGTTCTAAACGGTGCACGAGTTCATACCTTGGTCAGCAGAGTGGGCGGAGCTCTGAATCACAATGCTTTCTCTTCCACCGTTGAAACAAGCTGAGCTGCTGTGCAAACAAGTGATGGTCGCTACTGTGCAGAAAACCTCCCCTGTCCGCATTTAAATATTTCCCGCTGTCCATGCCAACAAGAGAGAGTGAGTTGTACCCTGTGAAAATGAGGACGCCGGATTTAGAAATTAATTTTCGTGGTGTAGCATGTTATCGATTCCTCGGCCGTCACTGCAAGTCGAGAGAACTGAGATGAACTGTATACAGAGAGTTGTAGTAAAAATGAATTGGAGTGTAAGATATACGGTAGAACATGACTAGATATATGGAGAATTCTAAACATAACCAGGAAACAGACTTCATTCACCTGTACAACCTTAAACACTACATTCTAAAAAAGTAGAGTTTGTAAACTTGGCACACGTGTGTATAGGAGCGCTGTGAAAATAGGTATGATAGAATTGTTTCCCAGACATCCATAGCAGCACTCCTAAACTTTTTTTTTACAAAACAATCGAATGTATACAAAAGTTATCAGACTTGCATTGTAAAATCTGTAAAAGTTTGCATATATTTATAACTGTTCCATACTACGTTTAGGTTAATTACTTACTAAATATTTGAGGAATATTTTTGCAGTGTATCTAGGAAGTCGTTAATAGAGACCCGTACATTTCGTGGGTACAATGTCCAACCATCTGGACCCCACAGTCCTGTGTACACTATGTCCTCAGCTACTTGTTCATTGCCTGCTGTTATAGAGAGTGGACAGTTGTACATGTGACAAGGTAGCGTGGTAGTCAGTGACTGTTTTATGAAGGTCTGCCATTGGTTCACAGTCCCCAAGAAAGTATTCCAGTGGCAGTAATCCAGTCGCGAAGGTAACTTATGTGTTCAGGAGTTTGAAACTCAACTTGTTCTTAACCTTAACTGAATTCATAAAGTTTCCGTATATCTAGTCCTCAACCACTGTTTTTTAAGTGAAGTCATTTACGCGTTCCATTGCTTTACATGAGATTGGTCACTCTACAACGGAAATTTTACTCGCCGATCTAAAACGTTCCCCGGTTCAACCCACAACTTTGTACGCTAGACGCGGAGGAATCAAACAACAGCTTGCAGTACAGTTTGCCGTCAGAAAATAATGCGAAATTTACAGGTAGCTACATGTAACTTCAATACAGATTTCCAGATAGTACAACGATATGTCAGTCACCTGCAGGAGACGCTGTACAAACTTACTAAATAGTAATGTAAGTAAATAGCCCATACACAGTACCGATGGGGGCGGCGGTGTCCGAGTGGGCAGATCACTCGGCTCCCACCGAGGCGAGCCGGGATCGATCCCCGGTGGGACGGGCCTCGGATTTTCGCATCGTGCCGGAAGATGCCGCTGGCCGGCGGGTTTTCTCGGGGATCTCCCGTTTCCCCCACCCTTTCATTCCGGCGGCGCTCCACAATCACCTCGCTCAAGACCTTGGTGTTAAGCGCTGACCAAAATCTCTCTCACAGTTCCTATGCTGGATAACTTTTTCATTATATTACGTCAACGCCATTCACAAAACACGGGAAATTTTAATGAACATACTTAAGAGGGCGTGGTACATAATTCAACGACATCAGCATTCATCTATAAGTGTAGGTTTCTTGAAGCCAATTTGCGAAAATTAATCAATAGCAATCCTAGACAATAGTTTTAGCCAACGTTTTAAACAAAATTGTTTCCAGTATTACGAACTACTGAGGCACAATCTCTGACGCCGGAACCTCGTGTATTTAACTGCGGCTCAAGAGATCACGCGTAACGAGTTGGTAATTCTGGATAAATATTTACTCATTAAGTTGGCAAATACCAACATCTGGGATTGCCATAGGGTATTTTATCCATATTGGCTTCGAAAAAAGCGTAGAAATGAATTGATGTTTTCAGCGTTTATTTATCTACCACGCGCTCTTAAATGAACTTCTCAGGTTAATTTCGGAATATAAAGTCTACTGACATTGTACGAGCAGAGCTACGAGTTTGTCGCGAACACATATTTGCACCGTTTGGTTCCAATGCCTTGTCTTCACATCTGCAGCTTTGCTTCATGGTCAGTGGTCATGCTTGTCTTAGAGGTACTACTGACAAATGACATAGGTAAGGTATCTCAATGTAATAAACTTATTCTGATTGGCGCAGTCAAACGAGAGTCGTGTCTGAGCAAAGACTCGCTGCCAACAACAACGAAGCACACTCCAAAATAGTTTTTAAATTTTTCACACGTGCGTATAGGAGAAATTGTTTCCCAGACATCCATGATAACACTCCTAATTTTTTTTATTATAAAACAGCCACATGTATACTAAACTTACCATACTTGTATTGTGACAACTGTAAAAATTTGCATATTTACAAGGGGGAAGTATGGTAACTGTCTCATACTGCTTTCAGGTTAATTACTTCATGAACATTTTAGGAAGATTTTTGTTTTTACAGTGAAGAGCTGTTGATGTGCACGTAAAACATTGAATCAAAATGGTTCGAAAAACATTTTGCTCCAAACTCCTGGCTCTATGCTATAAACTTGTACACCACACTGAAAATAAAAGCCTTCAGAAATGTCACAAGTTACTGTAGCTACATGAAACAGAGCATATAATAGTTGTAACATTTTAAAGGCGACAAATTAAAAGCTACTCCCAGTTCGTATTTTCCTCAAGGCGTCAGTTGTGGAGCTGCGTCAGGTGCATACACGCCGGCTTTGCATTCAGTTCACGTCTGAGTGAGGTCAGGTGGACAAACAAGACGTGGTTCAGCAAGCGATGCACGGCTGTACTGACGTCTTTTCAGGCACAACAAGTTTCCCCTTGTACACGTATTTTCCTGTTTGCAAAACGCGGGGACAAGACCCCCATCTGGTTGGTGCACTGAAAAAACGGTTTTGTGGTGACTGCAAAACACTTTGTCAATATGGACCTCACCAAATTTTTTTGTAGTGACTACTAAAATTTTTTGCTTTCCCCAATAATGTTTTGCAGCGATAACCAAAAAATTTTGTAACCAGTGCAAAAATATTTGGTGAGGTCCATATTGACAAAGTGTTTTGCAGTCACCACAAAACCGTTTTTTCAATGTGCATAGTTACATATTCCGCCAACAACACCAGTGAAGGTAAGGTCTAGTAATTTACGCTTACGATGTTGAATCACTAGGGCCCTGAAAAATTCGCGTTTTCTTTCCGACACAAGCTATAATTCCAGCAACTGCACGTTCGTGTCACTTTCACAATTGACCCTTGACTTATTTGACTCCTTCTGTAAGTCGCTGAGCCAATAACAAACATGTAACTAATCACGTGCCCATTTGACCGTGGAAGCGAGCAGCTAATGAGCAGCTGCTGTCTGACTGAGAAAACATACGTTCTTGGAGGCTAGCCTACTGATCAGTGAAAAAAATTGTACTTTTACAAAAAGGTTTTTTGGAAACCAGTTTCCAAAAAAAATTTTTGTAACACTACAAAAATGTTTTGCAATATTTACAAAAAACTTGTACTTTTACAAATTTCTTTGTATATTTACAAACATTTCTGTAAATCTACAAACAAATTTTGTATATTTACTGCTAATATTTGGTTCACTTTACAACAATGGTTTGTAGATTTAAGAAATTTTTTTTTTGGAAACTAGTTTCCAAAAATTATTTTTGTAAAATTACGAAATATTTTGTAAAATTTGTCTGGTCTTCAATATTTATTTTGTTTCAAATAGAAAAATTTACTCATTAACATTTATTTTACTAGTTCCTAAAGGTGTTCACAGTATTTATAACCACTTTAAAAGGTTTTGGACATATCACATTTATTACCTGACTGAAAATGTTCTGATGTTAGATTACAAGATTTTCCTTGTAAATGTACAATTTTTGTATTGTGTGGCCAGTGAACCGGCGAATTTTTCCGAGCTATACAAATCACTTGTAAATTTGTCACACTGATGTATAGTAGTGTTAAGAAAGTACGCACGGTAACATTGTTTCCCATACATCATTGGTAGCTTTCCCAGACATTTTTGGTAAACAGTCAAATGTGCACTTGTGTTAACAACCTTTCATTGTAACAATGCTTAAAATTTGCTCTATTTACAAATTTAAGTATAGCAAGCTTCCCATATTGTGTGTAGATAGAGACCGGAAAAACTCGCAGGTTCACTGACCTGTACGCTAGCTTCCAAGAATGTCTGTGTCCTCTAGCAAAGACCAGCTGTTCATTGGCGGCTGGCTGACATAGTGGTTCCACGTGATTGAACTTGCATTTAGTTGCCTCCATATTATTGGTTCATTGTGCTGCATGAGCTGTCAAATGAGTCAAGAGACAATTGTGGAATGGACACTAATTTACAGATGTTTGAAATATAGCTTGCGCCCAACAGGAATCGCACTTTATTTTCATTTCCCTATGTATGGGATTAAAACTTCCAATATTATATAGGAAATTATTTTACAGTGTAAATTAGAAATCAGTGACAGTCTGTGAAACACTGCCCTAGACCGTACAATATAAACACCTATTTATATTATAGCTTACCCTAAAAAACCTGCAGAATAATACCATTTGAATCATGTTTGCTTTTCGTAATGGTGGCAAAATCTTTGGAATAATAATTTTAAATATAAATTAAATTTTTGGATTCGTAACCGTCACAGTCACGGTAGAGATCCGGCAATTCCATTGGTTCATCGACCAGCCGGCTAGACTCTACAATCCTGTGTACACTTTGTTTTCATCTAGTTGTACATTTGCTGTTACTCCAGTGAGTGGTCAGCTGTACATGTGCAAGGTAGCGTGGCAGTCAGTAAGTGTTTACACGCAGGTCTACTATTGGTGCACACTCCTCAAGGAAGAGCTGTATTAACTTTGAACCATTCTCAAAAATATTCAACTTGTAGCCTAGAATATTTTCAATTCGAACTTTTTCTCGAACGAATTCAAGAAATTTCCGAAAGTCTTACTATGGTACATTTCTGCTATGAATGCTTTAAAAATAACAGTTTGCGAGGAAACTGTCTTCATGCACTGAAAAAACGGTTTTGTGGTGACTGCAAAACACTTTGTCAATATGGACCTCACCAAATTTTTTTGTAGTGACTACTAAAATTTTTTGCTTTCCCCAATTATGTTTTGCAGTGATAACCAAAAAATTTTGTAACCAGTGCAAAAATATTTGGTGAGGTCCATATTGACAAAGTGTTTTGCAGTCACCACAAAACCGTTTTTTTAGTGTGCTTGTCCTTCACTATGCGTATCTTAGATTTGAATACCTTGGGACGAGACTTGGAATACTCGCACATTTTTCTACCCCTGTCAATTATGAACGAAAATTAACATAAATTCCGATTGGACAATAATTATTTGACATTTATCGTAAGAAAATATTTTCTTGCTAAAATCTTAAGTGGGACTTTTTCCCAAAGTTTTACTGGCAATGATTATGTGTAAGAAAAGTTTCAGTGTTTTTCTTTGAATAACTTTGCTACACATTATCTTAATATCCATATGGGATACACATTATAATCATTTAAATATATATCTACAAAAATTAAGTTGGAGTTTTTTTAAAAGAAATTAGTGTTATTTTGTTATATTTATCCATAGAAATTGTTTCGTCTAGTTAGCTTTAAGCATTTTCAGACAATTTTTTCCTGCCGAAGTGACCGTAATGGAGATTTGTATGGGCTGCTGATTATTGCGAGAATAGTTTAGCACCGGTTTGTTTCAGTGGATTACGTGCACATGTGCAGTTCTACTTCATAGTTAGTAATTTGATTTATTAACTCATAGACGTGTAGTGTTGCAGTGAGTTTACTGTGATTGGCTCAGTGAAATGAGAGTAGTCTCTTCACAAAGGCAAGCTGCTCAGTAACCAGGCGTCAGCGGTCCAGGTTTGCGTGTAATACACTGAAACAAAGTGGGGCAAAACTCGTTTCGCTAAAGTCAGCAGTCCCTAGAGATTTGTGGTTTAGTTGAGAAAAAATAGTGACTGATTTTTTTTTAACATGTTAATAAGCAAATTCCAGGAAATTATTTCGCTGTTATATTCAAGCCCCGACCATTTGTCCTTAGCTGCTACTCAGTGGAACAGCAGACAATGAACGACAGTGTGCACACTACAATGGATTCTTGCCAGCAGGTCATTGAAATAGCGAAATTTTCCTGTCCCTAGTCATTACTAAATAGACTTTAAAACGACGTTGATTTTATAACAAATTTGCTGTTATTTTTGAAAGAAAAAATGTTGAAGCTAACTCAAACCGTTTTGCAACAACTAAAAATAGCTTTCATTAAGCACAAACGTTTGCAAAATAATTGTAACGTTGACAGAATTACCGGTCTTTTTAGTCTCTAGTTAAAGCAGTTTATTTAAGTCATAAATCTAATTAATGTGCTTCGCGATATAAGTCATACGAATATTTCTGTACTCTGATACAGAATCCATATTTTCTGCAGTTAAGCCAGTGAAATGCAGACCCTGAAGCAATCAGTAAGTTTTATTGGTTCAAGTGATGCAATTTTTGCTCTAAGAGTTTTGAAGGTGCAGCTTACGATACGTTTAATGAAATATGAATATTCGGATAAGAATTATATTTTGTTCTTTGAGAACCGGTGTATACAAATCTGTGCACCATTCTATTTTTTTTGGCAGGTAAGCACAACATTCGGGATGAGCACTAAAAATAGTCTGGTTGATTTATATTTTCAACCAATAAGTAAGGTAAAGTGACCGAAAATCGGATAGGTTGCTAATATCGGATACCGGGATAATTGAAGACACAGATGCTGCACTCTAACGGTGGGAGTAGTAATCAGTTACCTTCAAGTACCCATTGCACTCGCGAGAATGCGCGGCCGTAGCCAGCAACGCGGTAGACGCCATTCCCGTTTGTGTGTTTCATGAAGTTTTGAAAATTTCGAGGAGAGTTTTGAACGGCTAATTACGGGTAGAAGGTGAGTAGTTTCAAATCACATTTATAAAGTAGATTAGCCTGTAAGTGTTGTAGTTTAATGTGTATGTGTTGTATACGCAAACACAAGTTGGGTTTCGACACGAAAAAATGTTACGACCAAAGTTGTATGTTTCCTAATATCGGATACTGTGGGATGCTGAATATCGGATATCCGATAATAGGGCACCAAGTCCAATTTTACCACTGAAAGGTGTTCCATGAAGAACAACATTCTTAAATCACAATAAATTGAAATAATTATATAAGCACAGTAATTATAAATTGGTAATGTTAAATAAAATATGTCGTGTGTTATTTAAATACTTTCGGCGGCCTAGTTTGGGCTAACTTTCATGTGGCATTAAACTTAAATCTTCTTAGAGATTTGAACATAAAAATAGCCAATTTTGTTGCGAAACTAGTTTCTTTTCTGTATCTACCTATATTATTTTGTTAAACTCCTATACACATTTTTGCAGAGTGTAACTGCACACAGCCTAATTTTTTCAAACAAGTCCATTAAAAATTATTAATTTTATTTGTACGGACTAATGCCTATTTACAAGATTGTAAATAATACATATTTCTGTATGTTTATTAAGGTGTAAACAAATGATTTTGCTTATCGCATGCAAGTGTATCCGACAGCTTGGCTCAGTGGTTAGCATCCTAGCTCTTCTGCCAAGGGTGCCCTGTTCGATTCCCGGCCGGGGTGAGGCATATTTAACTGTCTCGCCCCGGATTCAGGACTGGGTGTTGTGTTGTCCCTTCACCTTCATTCTGCGAAAGGCAATGGCGAACCACAGCCGTTTCACCTCGCCCTGGTACGCCTCAGGGGGGTCGTGGTTTCACCTCGCCCTTCATCCCCAGGGGCAGCGACAAGGCCTAGCCTTTAGATCAGTCATTCATGTAAGTGTAATATCTTATGTTTCATGCCGTTACTAAGTGTTTTGATAATTTCTTTTGTTTTAGATGTCTACTGCAAGACAACGATGGTCATGGGATCCAGACTCAATGCGGAAAGCCATAAACGCAGTGAAAAATAAAGAAATGGGTTACCTTAAGGCTGCCAGAGCCTTTAATATCCCGAGGTCCACGCTGGAAAATTACGTGAACAACAAAGGAAAATACATCGAAAAGCTACTGTGTACTCCTTTGGGAAGAAAGAGTGCTTTAGGGGATGACCTTGAAAATCAGCTACTTATTGTAAAGAAATGGACACGCGTTACCATGGACTTAGAAGACGTGATGTAAGGGTGCTTGCTTACCAACTTGCTGTGAAAAATAATTTGACACATCCTTTCACTGCTGAGAAAGGAATGGCTGGAAAAAAATGGCTTAAAAACTTCCTCCGTCGGCATCCAGAGCTAGCAGTGCGAACACCTCGTGCTGTTTCATTAGCTAGAGTGAAAAACTTCACAAAAGAAAAAGTTGAAACATTTTTCCAGCTTCTGAAACCAGAGCTTCAGCTAATAAACTATGACCCTTCTAGAATCTACAACGTTGAATGAAACTGGTGTGACAGTGGTTCAGGGCACATGCTCAAAAATTATCAGTATGAAGGGAAAGAAAGAAGTTGGTAAGTTGACTTCTGCAGAGAGAGGATCCTTGATCACAGTAGTGACATGCATGAATGCGGCAGGTAATTTTGTGCCACCCATGTTAATTTTCCCCAGAACCAATATGAAAGCAGAACTCCTAGATGGTACCCCACCTGGTACTATAGCAGCTACCCATCCATCTGGTTGGATTCAACATCACATTTTCACAGACTGGTTCCGCCATTTCATCAAAATAGTCAAGCCAACTGTTGATGATCCTGTCTGTTTGATTCTTGATGGACATTACTCCCATACAAGAAATTTGGATGTGATAGACCTAGCACGGCAGAATGGAGTGAAAATAATTTGCCTGCCGCCACATTCGACACACAAACTACAACCTTTGGATGTAGCTTTCATGGCTCCATTTAAAAAGTTTTATTCTGCTGAAATTGAAAATTGGTTGGATGCCCATCCATTCAGAGCTGTTTCTGTTTACCAAGTTGGAAGTTTAATGGGACGGGCCTACATGAGAGCAGCTACCATGGAATCGGCTGTAAACGGGTTCAGAAAGTGTGGTATATCACCATATGATCCACTAGTCTTTGGAGAACAAGATTTCCTTCCTGAAGAAAAGCAGAATGACAAAACTGGTCAACGTTTGGAACAAGAAAATGTCACCATGACTGAAAAATCCTCTTTCCAATCTGACATAGGATCCAAAGAAGACAGGACAAAGGACCAAGAAGGAACAAGCCACGATACACCCATGGATGAAATCTCAGACATTCCAAAAACTTGTGAGACTCAGAAGAAGGGAAATGGTGCAGTAACAATCAGCCCGTTCCATTTACGCCCATGTCCTAGCCTACCAGGGCCTTCTAAAAGGGGTCGAAGGTCTGGACAAACAGCAGTTATCACCTCATCTCCATACAAGGCAGAGCTTACACTCTCTTTACAAAATGCAGAGTTAAGGAAACGTAAGCAGAATTGTCTAGTGAGTTCCAAGAAAGAGATTGTAAAAAATGACAAAATCTTGAAGAAGGGAGCAACAATGTCTATTTCTAGGAAGATAGCCTTAAGATTACCTAAGACGCGTGGAAAGAAAGGAACTTCGAAGACAGATTTCACAGATTCGGAAGATTCAGATTTTGAGGACGAACCACCTCTTGTTTCAACGGATGACAGCGACAGTGACGACAGTGAAGATGAAGAGTGCCTCTACTGTGGTGTGCCATATCGCGAAGATCATTCCGGAAGCGACTGGATTCGATGCATTCGCTGTCTGGGATGGGTACATGAAATATGTGCTGCAATTGGTAAACACAGCTGGAAAACATTTATTTGTGAAAAGTGTGGTACGTGATTTAGTCGATTTTTTTGTTTCAGACCCGTAGAACTGATTGATATAATGATGACTGATATCATTTTTAGTTTTGTTTTTTAAGTCTTACATTCATGTATTGTACTTGTTAGATTGCCTGGAAGAATTATTCCTTAATTTCATAATTTATTGTTTACAAACCTACTATCCGATATTAGGAACACCTAGTATCCGATATTAGGCTCCTTTTTTTCAGAACTGGTGAATGTTATTGTTTTGCTTTTTATTATTTTGCTATTTCCATAAACGAATTTTTTACTCGAAATGCATGTCAGTGTAAACTATGTTTCACAAAGTTAATAATGGAGTAAATTGTAATTCTTAATATAATTTCTTTGATTCTTCAAATTGCAATTTCTAAAAAGTATCCGATATTCGGTCACTTTACCTTATCATTCCGCGTGTAACGACTAACGACAGCAACTCAAGAGATTTCTGTAGAACCACTAGATGGGTGCCAGTAAATTTCCAGACAACAGCGATGAAAGAGGCGGAAAACAAGTGTAATATATAGGATTCATATTCCATACATTACAAAATTTGAACTTTGAAACGTAATAAGGAGTTGAAATGAACGCTTTGCTTAATATATGATTCATGAAATTCGGTTCTCATTTGCACTCATAAATTTATACTTACGTAATTCTATCAACAATATTTAAATGTTATGTATGTTGTCACAGATTTTAGTACTGAATAATGTTAGTTGTATAATCGATTGTAAACAGTATTCTGCTAAGATTTTTAGGAGTTAAGTTTGGAATGCACTATGCAAAAATGTTATGTGCGGAAAACAAAAGAGAAGTTTGATAGGAATGGTTTAAAAAGTTATGGAAGATTGAGGGAGAATTTTGACTAAAATCTGGGAATTTCGGAATGTGCTGTCCTACTACTAATACTACTGAGGAAGGATGCCTAGAAATTAATTCTAAGAGAACATGACACGGCTTCCGATACGTTTCTGCCGAGAAGATTATTTATTTCCGGTAATGTAACGTTTTTTATTCCCACCGCCGAGTCTATTAGTTCTCCTAGTTTGAACAACCCCTTGGCTTGAAACTATAATATTATGCATACTTGTAGATTTGAAAATTATTTGATAAGAAGCCAAGATAACATATTTATTTAAATTGACTCTACGCAGGGTGCTTTATGGATTACGGCTTGGTACTCTGTATATAATATTATGAGTTTTGTAATTATTTCTCTTTACATCGACAAATTGTCCCACTGTTACTTTTCAGTCGGCGATATTTTTATAATTTTTTTCTTCTGCCCGAACTCCACCCTGTAAAATAAGATGGAACATGGAAATTTGCACAGTGTCTTCAATGCTGTTGTTACTATTATTCCTACAGTAAAAAAGCGTCACATAGTGTTAGTGATATTTCATTTGTTTAAACAGATATTAGAGTAACATTATATTATAACTAAAGATCTCGGGAGTAAATAATGATAACCCCAATTCCTGTAGTTTTCAACTTTGGTGTAATAAAGTATGTCAGATCTGGACAAAAGTGTTACATAAATGTACCTTTTATTATGTGGTATAACATAAACTACCTTTTTTTTTGTAAATAAGTATTTCTTGGAAATTTAAGGATTATAATTATTTACTCCCGAGGTCTTCAACTCATACTGGACGAACCCAGAGTCTCATGTTTTTGATAGTGACACTAAAATTTTAATGATAATACAAGACCACAGAAGTTCCATAATTTATTATGTTGGTATCAAGTAACAGTACAAAAAATGTCACAGCAGTAACACCACATCAGTAAAATGAAATTACTCTTATTTATTAATTCCTGCATACCTGCCAATGCCACGTGAACATTGTTTAAGCTACTAATTTTCGGTGAAAAGACTTTAACACCAACTATATCCAGTACCTTACGTTCACATCTGCAATTCTGCTTCATGGCTATTGGCGAGGCCGCGGTGGCCGAGAGGTCAGATCTCTCGCCTCCCACCGAGGCGATCCGGGTCCGATTCCCGGCGGGGTCGGTCCCCGGAATTTCGCATGTGGGTATCGAGCCGGACGATGCCGCCGGTCGGCGAGTTTTCTCGGGGATCTCCCGTTTACCCCACCCATTCATTCCGGCGCTGCTCCACATCATGTCACCCTCCACCAGTGCTAAAGACCTCGTTGTTAAGTGCTGACCAAAATCTCTTCACTCACTCGTGGTTACTGGCAGCGTGTGTTTGTGAAGAGGTGCAACCAATTTGAGTTTGCCAATTACAGCAAGACTCTACACATCAGTGATCTGCGGGTACAACATCAGAATGTTGGGAGTTGAGAACATCCAGTCACTGAGAATGAAGCACATTTACAAATGTCCATATAAGGGCGCAGTCTACCGCAATTTTCATCACCAATTTTTTTATTTTTTATTCGTACCAGATATTTTTTTTCTTATTTTAGACACAAAATGTGACTAAATTTGTATCATATGAAAATTTTTTTATCTCTCATAGTTTTCGCGTAATGGCTTGATAAAGTCATATTTTGCACGTTTCCGTTTTAACGACTACACTATAACCAACTGATATACCGTACTAAAAAAAATAACAGCGGATAAAGACATTGCAGGCTACAATGTCATGCTCATAAAATTAAAGAATAAAAATTATTTGTATTTAAAAAAAATAATTGAATTTTTTTTAATTTTTAATTTTAGTTTCAGCATTTTCTAATGTCTGGTACAAATACAAAATAAAATAATGATGATGATAATTGCGGTAGACCGCGCCCATAAGGTATTGCAACCAGCTGGTGCACAATTCGTTTCACCAGAAATCAACAGCTCTAATAATGGGATGTAATACCGCTTTCTTTGGAAATCTACCCCGCCTCGCCATCGCCATATAAGGTGCATCAGTTCGGCGTCCTTATCGCGAGGGAGCGACATCAGAAGGTCGCTTGTCAGACTCGCGACGCCAAATGCGTCAAGGGGAAGCATATTGACGGTGAACGACAAATCGTGTCGTATACCGGTCATGACGCAAGACGTCACTGCGTCATCCACGGTGAGACTTTCAACAAACCAACAGAAGGAGACTTGTAACAGATAGGGAAAGCACCACCGTGCACGGCGCCACAGAATAGTTAGGAATACAGACGTGAAATAGTCGGTAGGACGTTAAATTCAGTCAAACACTCCAGAAAAATGGGTTCACTGGCCCGCAAAATGGTTGAAACGCCTACCATCAATCAGTGTAAGGCGGCTGTCCTGCTAACCAGCAGCCAGGCCAATAGTAAACCTGCCGTAACATGCAGGAACCAAACAGACACGGGATTGGTTTCAGCAGCTTCAGGCAGCCAATAAGCGGCGTAGTTCACTTGTATCAAATGAGCCGTCATGTTATTTCACGTCTGTATTACGGTTTAGTCTGTGACGACGCGTTTCGGTGAATGCAGATCATGGAGGTAAGAATAGTCAGGAGACGGCTTGTTGTGACGTAGTTGAAGCCGGCATTTTGGACGTCCCATCATGGTGCTAAGGAGTTTTGAGGTTATGGACACTTGTGCACTTTATATCTGAATTAGTGAATGTTCATTTATTCACGCCGATAGATGGAGCAGTTTCAGCAAACTAAATCAGTGAGAAACCACTGTGAAATCGGTGACAATTCACTGATTCCGGTAAAAAGTGCCAACTTTCCACAATTTGATTAGTGAATGTCCACAAATGTTCCAGTAATTTTTCACTGATTCAATAAGTGAAAACTGTTCTTTGAAAACAACTGGAAAAACCGGTGAATATAGTCACTGATTCACTTGTGACATGTTGGCACTCTTGAAGGAAATCAGTGAATATTCACAAATTAAACCGTGACTAGTTTCACTTATTCAAAGTGTTGAAACCGCTCCATCTATCAGCGTGAATATTTGAATATTTAAAATTTCAGATTTAAATTGCGTTGACGCGCATCTAACCAATAAGAACGTCTCAGAGTAGTGCAAACAAGCAATGCAGGAACATAATTGATTAAAAATGGCTTGGACTGAAGGCGTCATTACGAATGATTTCGTATTGCGATTGATTAAGGAACCTGTGGTTGCAGTAATGGGTCGCCTAAAACGGCGGCTTCAGTTAGCTCTCATACATTGCCATGGCAGGGTGACCTCCTTATTAGTATTATGACACGTGATGGTGTAACAGCATACACTATCTCGCGTGACGATGATGATAGATTTGAAATGTATACACTCTAGGCCCCTATTTGTTTATTTGTTAGAGCCAGTGTATTTTGAAGAAAATAACTCTGCACCAACTAATTGCTTCATTGTCTTACACGGGCACCTTTAGCTCAGCTTCTTGTTCAATGATTGGATGTTTTTAACTCACAGCTAATTGGGCTTCCGCTTGCTAACATCAGACGTGTGATGTCAGAATAACCTTGTAATGATTGGCACAGTCAAATAAGCGACACTTCTGCTTAAATATATTCTGCCAATAACCATGAAGCAAAGTTACAGATGTGCACGTAAGGAATTGACACAAAGTGATGCAGAATTCTTCATAGCCATAAATCACTTGCTGATGCTATATTGCAATCTTAATTTTTAACAAGTGACAAAAATTTAGAAGTCTTAAAAAAGTTTTTTTTACCGTCAACAGCGTAAATATACAAGAGTATCTTATTACTTTGTCACCGTTTATACACACTAAATCTGAATTAGTGAATATTCACTGATTCGCGCGTATGGATGGAGAAGTTTCAACAATTTGAATAAGCGAAAATAGTCACTGTTTAATTAGTGAATCCTCACTGATTTCCTGTAAGAGTACCAACATCTCACAAGTGAATCAGTAATTATTCACACTTTTTTTCCAGTGTTTTTTTAAAGAAAAGTTTTTACGTATCGAATCAGTGAAAAATTACTGGAAAATATGTTGACATTCACTAATTTACTTGTGGAATGTTGACATTCCTATCGGAATCTGTGAATAATCACAGATTTCACAGTGGTTTCTCGCTGATTCAATTTGTTGAAACTGCTCCATCCGTCGGTATGAATCAGTGAATATTCACTAATTCAGAATTAGAGTTCAATAAATGAGTGCTGCCAGTATAAGCTTGTAATAAAATAAAAAATCTTTGACCTGATAACAATTTTGTTGCAGCGACTGAAATAACTGATGGAAACAAACCCATCGTTACGTCAAACACATACAATTAGTAGAGTCGTAATTATATTTAAAAAATACTTTCGTGCAATTTTATTTCAATGATTTACGTGCACATGTACGCTCATTAATTGTTACTGACAGCGAGTGTCTGTTCAGATACGTCTCCCATTACTGAACCAATCAGATTAAGTTCATTGAGACACCGCGCGTCTGTGATTTACCAGTAGAATCCCAAGACAAGATGTTAGAGGTCAACATGATTTCCACCCCAGCTGAGGATAAGAATTCACATAAATTGGAACAAGTAGTAAATATTACAAGTTAACACTTAAATTGAAAACTAAGAAAAAAACCCGACTCACATCATGCTAAATTTCAATTCGAGCAGACCAGTAGAATTGTTGACATTCACAAGAAAAGATTAAAAGGGCAGATGATCTTTAAACGGCTGAACAGATTTCCTTGAATCATAGTTAAGAACACTCTCGATAAACTAAGTTAAAAAAATCGATTTATTCGTGAGCTACGATACCACAGACAGACACACAGATAGACACATCAAACTTATATAACACCCCTCTTTTTGCATCGGGGGGTAAAAATAAACCTGCCCTGTAAACATTCAATCTTCTCGGCGTCATGTCACAATGCCGGAGCAGCAGAATAGTGCCAAAATCTTCTCACGACCAACTCGAAGCTGTGTATGTAGCTATACATATTCAAAAGTAGGACAGTCACGTACGCTCATGTCCCGAGGCATTGTGAGTGGTGAAAGCCACTAGTAGCTCAGTCTGGGCGTCGACCCTACCGTCACACGAAAACGTTTTTCAGGTTCAGACCTTGGCTTTCCCTTCGAGCTGACTTGCGACCTAAGAGTGCTTTAGTCACGTCCCGTGCTCGCCAGTAAGAGATCCTTGCTAAACCATATAAAGGCCCCACCTACCGCGCGCTTAAATTGCGTTGCAGTGTGTTCGTAAACGAGTCTTCTTTAAAGAAACAATTTTACACGTGCCTATTTACGCAATGTAAGAAAAGAAAACACATTTCGGCCAAGGTCTGAATATCACTGTTGAGATACCATGCTCATTAAAACACGGTTTCTATGCCCTCCGACATAACTAAAAACAGACTGCCATACTTTAAAATGTACTAACCGGACATATGTAAAACTTAGATTGAGTAAGTGAGGGATATTGGTCAGCACTTGACATCGAGGTCTTTAGCGCTGATGAGGTGAGAATGGAGCAGCGCAGGAATTAAGGGGCGGGGGAAACAGGAGATCCCCGAAAAAACGTGTCAACAAGCTGCATCGTCCGGCACGATTTCCACATGCGAAAATCCGGGGACCGACCCTGCTGGGAATCGAACCCCGATCTCCTAGGTGGGAGGTGAATGGCATGACCATTCGGCCACCGCGGACCCAACTAAGATAGAAACGTGCAATGCACTTTGCTATAGATATTCCAGCAACAAAGTTATATGATCGCCGCTTACATTCCCATACTGAAAACTGTTTGGCGGAAATCTTCAACGCTATTTCAGCATTCGGCTTGTTGTGGCGATGTGGCATTTGATGCGCGCTTCAAGATCACCATTACAGCGCGTTCGCTTCTGAGCCTCTAATGCGCAGGTAGGAGTCTGCCTTAAGAGTGTGTGGTAGATAAATAAACGCTTAAAACATAAATTGATTCCTACGCTTTTTTCGAAGCCAATATGGATAAAATACTCAATGACAATCCTATATAATGGCATTTGCCAACTTTATGACTAAATATTTATCCAGAATTACTAATTCGTTACGCGTGATCTCTTGCGCCGCAGTTAAATGCACTAGGTTCCGGCGTCAGAGATTGTGCCTCAGAAGTTCGTAATACTGGAAACAATTTATTTTAAAACGTTGGCTAAAACTATTGTCTAGGATTGCTATTGTTTAGTTTTCGCGAATTGGCTTCAAGAAACCTATAGTTATAGATTAATGCTTTTAGCGTTGAATTATGTACCACACCCTCCCTTTGAGAACGTTGCCTACCCGATCTTTAGAGACACAGAAGCGACGGATTTATAAGGACGACCTTGCTTGAAGTATCAAATGCCGCTTCGCCACAACAAGCCAAGCGCTGGAGTAGCATGCAAGATTCACGCCCATCCAGATTTACAGCGGGACTATGGTCACCACATAGATGTATTTGTGGAAAGTCTGTCGGAAAGTTTAGAATGCGTTTGTATCTGAGCTTCACATACATCGTGTTAGTGAGTCAGGGCGGAAAACCCATCAGAGTCTGAAAATTAGGTAGAACTACAGGCGACCAGATTAGCTCCACCGAAGCGTTCTCCCCATGTCTGGTCAGGGTTGGTCTCGCAGTGGTGGTGATTGCCCGCGTGCTAGGCAGACTCGGAAAGGGACCCCCACCCTTCGATGACGAGTCGACGAACTGGCTGCGTTAAGTGCGCGGAAGTAGACCTGGACAGTCTGTTAGAGGTATGGATAGTGCCTTGACCTAAACCAAAGGGGCAGCTTATTGGAGGGTCTCAGAAGGAGGTAATGGCGGATGTCGAGATATTGGGATAGGTATCCCCAGTTCTTCTCGATCGCCAATTTTCCTCCTATTGGATATCGGACAAAGGCGCGTTGGAGCACTCTGCGTGGTTCTAACTTCATATTAGCCTGAGCTCAATCCGAGTGGAGAGGACGTGTTACTCTCTCTGGTAGGAGTGGGCTGTTACTTCAACCTGGCATAGGGCATGTCGACCGTTATTACAACTGTTCAGGCAACGGCGGCTGGCCCAGCCATAACTGTCGGACGGATAGCGGAAATATCATCATGTTAGTTCGTTTTGAAATAGGGTCGTATGAAAATGTAATTTTAGCCATGCCGGAGGTCTTAGGAACAGTACTTTTAATGAGCATGGTTTTTCGAGAATGACATAATCTTATCCGAAGAGTGCTTTCTTTCGTACACTGGCATAAGAGGCACATGTGGACAGTTTCGTAAAAAAATAAGATGAAATTTCCCGCACATTGAAACGCCCATGGTAGGGGGGTAGGAGTGGGTACCTGGCGCATGGGCGGTGTTGTAGCTTGTCGCACGAATACTTTTTTTTTCGCAAAACTGCTAAAATTATTCCTATATAAAATAATGTACTTAGTTGATGTATGTGATGACAGGGACATTTTCTCGAACTACAGTTCGCTCGACATAGCCCCGTCTTGCCTCATATATCAAGAAGACACAGGCTCGAATTCCAACGAACTGACCTTAAGATTTCCGCAAGTGGTAATCGTTTCTGGATGATTAACAACGACTGTCTCCTACTTCATTCGCTCTTGTGTCATAGTGTTGCTCCGCATTCACCTATTACATCACTCATCTGCTCTTTAGACCTTATAATTTAAGAGCAGATAAAATCTCTCAAAACGTACAAGCACCAACGGAGTCTATAGGAAAAATGAAATTTACTTGTGATGTACGTTTAAACCATGTAGGTAAGAGTTATCATATATATATATATATATATATATATATGTGTGTGTGTGTGTGTGTGTGTGTATAAGGTCAGTGATAGGATGTTTTAACTCATATTTGTCATGGGGTTCTACTGGCGAATCACAGATGTCTAGTGTCATAATAACCGACTTCAGATTGGTGTAGTCAAATGGGAAACGCGTCTGAGCAAAGACACGGTGCCAATAACTATGATGCAGATCTGCAAATGTGTACATAAGGCATTGAAATCAAATGGGGTACAAATATTTTCGCCATAACATCGTGGCTCTACGAATTTGTTCTTATGTAATGAATACATCATACATTAACATCACACCATGCCTGTTCAATTAATTTGTGGACCTGCCACATGTGTTACGTGTGTCCATACCTGACTACATTGAGCATGTTGTGTGTTGCTTCCATGCCAGGTGTATAAATTGCAACCATTATGCACATACCTTGCGAACGGCAACGTTTAAGGGGGTGACACACGACGAATTACTTATGCATGGTTAGCATACTGAGCAATAATCCATAACCAATTAGGCTTCAGCATCACGAAGGTTTATGCAACATCAGAGTTGCAACCCTTATTTGTTCTACTATGTTAACTTGTGAAGGCAGCGAGGGGAATCGCAGATGTACGTAATCGTCCAATTACATATACTCATACATGTCACTGTTCCATGTCAAATACTTTCTGCAATGTTTACAATAAACACAGGTTTAGGCTTGCATTTAAAGGTGGCCCTCCACCTTACGAAACCTTGTATACCACACTTTGCCATTTTATTGGTTGTAATTTATAATAAGGTGGAGTTTGTTGGTGATTTTCAGACTAATACTGATGTTTTACATTTAATTAATTAAATATAACGTGTACGTCATACGAGATGAGACATTTGAGAAACTACCCCCGTAACTTAATTTTGTAATACAGATAGCGCCCACTGCAATTATAATGTGTAAAGTGTCGCGTACATAGGTAAATAATAGTAATGCAGTGTCTGTCTATCATCATAGTTACACGTCCCCTGTGTAGTGGATTGCCTACCTGTCAGGCCAAGCTCTTTCTATGTTGAATATTGTAACCACGGATTTCTCGCAAACGGATCACCTGAGAGTGTTCGGACAAAACGACTTTTTTTGTTATTTTTAACGTGCTCATTAATAAATTCATAACACAAATCTCTTACAAGTGTTCGTTAATACGTTTCATGCAAACGCAGGGTGGCAACCCCCATTTCCACAACGAAAGGGGTTGATCTTTCCAACCATGTTTTCCGACGAAAATGATTTCCATTGTACAAAACACTATTCGCTTATGTGTCGCTTAATCGCAATGAGTTTCTAAAATATTTAACTTAAATCATATCAGAATCCGACTTTCTAATAATCTCTTTCTAATAATCACTTTCTGGAAAGTGGTTCTTACATTTTCGTCTTATTTTTTCCTAGGGAATCACCTGCCAGCGTTTGTCGGTGATATTCAGTGTGTGTATATTTTTTTTCCAAAATAATAACTAACCATTTTTAATAATATGATATGTCCCTGTTTTTATCTTACTTCCTGGTATGTAAAACGCATTTTATAGTAATTGTTGGTTTTAAGTTTTTCATAGGCTATCTATTTTCCTATGTGAAGAATGTTTGCTATCTTACAAAATTAACTGTATTTCTAAACCCGTCTTTAAAAACTGTTTAAATAGTTTTTGCTTCATTTTAATTATTACTAGCAGTCCCCCGCGGCTTTTCTCGCAGGTATTATTAACTGATAATATTTACTTTAATTGAAAAATCCTCTTTGTACACCAGATTGGTAATTCAGTCATCAAGTGTTACAATGACAAAGCGGTTAATTGAGCTAACTCTGCAGCAGGATAAGTAGCTATAGCTGTCCACGCGAAAAGCAGTCTTGAGTTTGTCCCTGCCACTAACAGCGACTTCACCTGGGCCTTATTTATATCACTGCAAAGTTGACGTTGTGGGGTAGATATAGACTCTTAAATGTAAGATGTTCATCGAATGAAAAACGTCTGATATATCCTGTGCATAACCAATGGTGACGGTGCCCTCAATTACATATTTTCTGAATATTCACTTAAAGTTTAAAGCCATTAGAAAGTTTTGGTGGGAAAAGGTTTCGCGGAAACGTATTTGGTGCCCCAACCTTGGGATTAGTGAGATGATATACTATGTGAGCTGATTTTGTCGAAGGACCTAAGTGGAAAGTGAGCTTCATAATCCGTATTCCCCGTTTTAAACGACTACATGCAAATTACACTAATTTGATCTGCTTTGCAGTTTTTGTGTGTGAGATTTGAACGTTCGCACGCAGCTTTTAAACGGAATTCGAACCCAGAACCTCCCGGAAAACAGACCTGAGCTTCAAACAACTACGTCCCGTAACGTCGAAATAATTCATGAAAACAAATTTAACTAAAAATATAATATTCATATCCTAGGCTCATAGCGATTGTACAATACGACGTCTCGATATGTTTTTGTTGCGTTAACTCCTGTATAATTTATTTTTCGCTGGTCGTACTTGCTTTTCGGATCGTCTGCCTTGAAAGTTTACAAACTTAATTTTATTCTTAATACTCAAGTTATCTCAACGGATTTAATAATTTTTCACCCCTTTTCTCGTCTTTAGGTAGGGAATTTTGAAAATTCGTGAATTACTTTCCAGGTATTTGAGTAAGCACCAATCTTAAACAAAACTCACGTCACTATACAAAAATCAACGTAATCTATATATATCTATTGTGAATCGAAAGCACGTTTTACCCTTTTTTTAATTTTTTGGGGCCAAATTTGGAAAAATATATTTTAATGGCATATGGGATATTTACAAAAACATCAATCTAAAGCAAAGATCACTTCTATATCTCGATTTGTTCGATAGTTATGGAGGAATAATCTAAAACATATTTCATGTATTTTCACCCCTTAGTTAAAGAATTTCGAAACGTTTTGGAGTCCTGTCATATACATTTGTAAACGTAACCAATTGAAGTAAAAATCATGATGACAGTCAATTAATGTTTTAGTGATATAGACGATTAATAAGAAACATATTTTGCCCATTATTACTGATCAGGGGTCGAATTTCAAAAAATCCTAAAACTTCTTTTTGGGTATTTACGTAAGAAAAATTTCAAATTGAATACCAACTTTATATCCCGAAGGGTTCGATAGATAGCGATAGTTAATCGTAAACAGATTTATGGTCTTTTCACCCTCTTAAATTTTGAATTTCGAAAAAAAAAAAAAAAAAAAAAAAAAAAAAAAAAAAAAAAAAAAAAAAAAAAAAAAAAAAAAAAAAAAAAAAAAAAAAAAAAAACTTTAATCGGCTGATACGCATTTTTGTGAGCGTCCTATCAAAGTAAAACTCACTTAGATAGGCCCTCGGGTTCGAGCTCTATCGATGTTTCTTTGGAAACACAATTCACCACTTTTCACGCTGTTAGAGGTAGAATTTTGAAAAATCCCTTCACAGTGCTTGCCTACGACCTAACAGGACCCTCCACAAAAATATCCACGATTCTAGGTCCAGTGGTTTGGGCTGCAGTTTGATATGTCAGTCAGTGTTCACATTTATACACTATAGAGAAGATTATCAAATAACGTGATATTTATAGATATTCTATGTTTGCGAGATTAACATTAATGTTTAAACGCTTGTTCTTTGCACCCAATTACAATTATCATTAAAAGTTACCGTCAATTTTCAAATAGTTTTTAAGTTCCTTATACGAGTTTTGAGATATGTCGCTGTTAAAATAATTATTTTAACGGTAAATACATTTCGATGCAAAGGATTTAGGCAAAATTTGGCGGGCGTAGCTTTCCTAAGATGATAGAATGTTTCCACAGTTCATTACAGTTTGAAGACTTATTAACAGTGAGCTCATTTTGTAAAAGGAGTGCTACATGTGATAACAGAGTTTTTATTTTTCGAATGCTGCAATTCACCGAAGACCTGGTACTAAAACCGTATACAACAATTACTGGGCAAATGAATAAAATATTTTACTTGAGTTGTTTCGATACTGTCAAATAAATCTTAAAAATTTTCAAATATCATATACAGCTTCCCACTTTTTGCATAATGCGTACACTTATAAACGCCACCGTCATAATATTGTGAAGCTCTACAGATTTCAATTAAAAACCTTGAATGACTTTCAAAGAAACTTTTAAACTGTAAATGTACACTTTTCTATATCAATATTTGCGTTATATCTGAATACTTTAGTTCTTACAGAAATTTTTATATTTCCTTCAAGTAATTTAAAGAAAGGTGGCAATACGCTTCTAGATTAATAATTATTCATTCACCCAAATAATTTTCTTTATTTCATACGCTATCTCACAACGCTTTCCAAAATTATTTCTATCTTCTTGTAACCGACGGCAATAAAAAACACACACAGCAACATTTTCTTATTTAAGATTAAACAATTATAAACGCATTGTGTATCAAAACATTTTAAGAATTGTGTAACAAAAGTTAGTTTAGGAAAATACAGTAACGGCCACAACTCAAAATTATGCTAAAATTTACTCAATTTCATAATTTTTTTTTAAAATACAAAATGTCACATTTTGAAATTGCAAAGGTGTCTTGAAGAAGCTCACAGCATTTAGTATGGGTGTGAATTATCTTGTTTCCGCAATATTTTTTTTTCTTTTTTTAATTTTGTCTACACTGCAATGTAGATTTTGTGAGTTTGTTGAGTGATAATGTAAAATCTATGAGGCCTATTTTTTCTTTACTTGGGAATAAATGACTTGTTATCTGATGTGTAAATGTTGAACAGTGTTTGGCACAAATATAGAAAAAAAAATTAATTGTTACAGCACCAACCCCCTTAAAGAAAGGCGTATATAATTTTTATTACATGTCATTCAAATTGATGTGGCCTGTTTTAAGGTCGGAAGCCTTGACAGCACGCCCGCGGTCTTAGATTGTAGGAGACTGAAAATATGAAATACTGCATAAAAAACTTAAATATTCCCACACATTATAACATTGTTTAATATTATGTAACTGATTTCGAAATTTTGTTACTGTGAATTAAAAGTATTACTTGTATGTGTTTGAGCTCGTGTGCAATATATGAAGCCAAAATAAAATTTGTTTTCAAATTTACCGACTTGCTCTTGAGAATTTTTTTTACTTCCATTTTCTCGGCGTAACGAGCACTTTATGCTTACCTATTACGTGTTGTATGATTGTCACAACAGTTGTGAGTATTTTTCTTGAAAACCATTCATTCTTGGCACTTGCAACATGACGATGTAATTTGTTCCTTGCGATGAAATGCTCGAATAGAAAATACGAAATGTTCAGAAAACGTGGCAGTGAAATAGTGTTATTGTTTCGGAGGGTGGCCACGGCTGTTATTTTCATGAAACGGAAATCTGTGAAGGCTTGTTTATCACAAATCATAGTCCAAATTGGGGTGACTTAGAGCCAAATATTTTCAATATTTTACGAAAATACTATGTTTAAACTCAATTTTCAAGGGATTAGTATTCACTTGGCTGGAAAGTTTCCCGCGTAATTTTTTCTTACATTTTCTCGAGTCACTACTTCCACCCCCAGAAATTTCCGACATTATTTCTATTACGGCCTGTATATGTAAATTTCCACTCTTAAATTTTTGGATGGCGTGGAACGCATAACTTGGAAGTATTTAAAAATAACTTCTAGGGATTTTAATATATTAATAGAAACGTGCATTCCCACAAACCCATACGCACTCTCACACAAAATCATAAGCACTCTCACACAAAATTTTATTTACAATGAAAGTACTCATTAGGTGGAATACATTACTTACATTGTTTTAAAAATTTATAAAATCAGATAGGAACAATGGCGTGGCTCAAGGTAGTAAAAATATAGATGCATTTAAGTTTATTTTTTATTCGACTCAGTAATAAAGGTTTTAAATAATTCAAATGTGCTCAACGCGATCGATTCACTCGCTTATCATAATGGTTTGATGTGTAGTATACTGGGATAATGAAATAGCCTATATTTAATTGATACTGTCTTTACACATATATCAGTAAGTGACTGAATGGTTGGAATTGGCTGGATACTTCCTTTTGAACGATCATAACGAAGAATGAAAAATTGTCATGGGTCAAATTTTTATATTATATTTACAGTTTCTTCTAACGAATCGTATCTCACGACTTTTCTTCAGTGAGTTTCATGAGAGGTAAGTGGAAGGAAGTAACAGTATTAAATAGAGACAGGCTTTAAAGGTGAAGTGTAAAAAATACATTTATGGATAGAAGCGTGACGATTGATATTAAAAAATCTACGTACTTGTTTCATGTCCACTTGAAATACGATACAGGCCTACTAAATAATTCAAATGAGCTCGAAGCGATCCATACACGCTGACGTCACAGTATGACGACCTTGCCTACTGTACTCTGAGACTAAAGCAGTGCATGCATCTGTTTAAATACAAGACCGAAACTTTAGAATATTGTGATTATATGACACTTTTTCGGCTACTATAAGAAAGTGGGACATTGCTATAATGACCACAATAATAATTTTATGTCTATCGTTCATTCTAACGAACTGTATCCCACAAATTCTCTTTAATGTCGCTCAAGACAGTTACATGAAGAAGGATGTGACAGCAGTGAGCAGAGACTTTATAGACGACGTATATTCCAGCACAGTTGGCTTTGTGACATTCGTGTTGCAGGATGACACCAGTCTCCAAGTTACTGACGAGGTACTAGCTTACTTCCATGCTACAACATACATATCCACAGTAACCTTGCACATGTACAAGAACAATGCATTACAAGGCATCTTCCCAGAAGACATGATGACAATGGCTACTACCCACGGGGTGTTCTGGTTCGCGGGCCATTTAAATATTTCGTTTTGGGAAAAACTTGACGTGTTCACGACTCTATCGTTTTGGAATCCCAGAGCTCCATTCACTTTAATTTTAACATCAAGTAAGGCGTGTGGAGTGACTGACCAATTCAGTGTTACCTGGGATAAGTACCGTCTTCTCAATGTAGTTATTATTTATCTATGTAATTACACGGCAAAGGAGACTGTTGATAGCCTTGGAAATTATTTCACTCCAACCTACAAGGTATGTATTCTGTTATACGACCAGTTCGCTGGGAGAGGGAAGTTACTTGAAGGAAACTATAGACAGTTATTGAGCAGAAAGTTGAATGATATTCAAGGATATGACATAGTAGTCCGTGTGTCATCTACGAGAAACGACTGGAAACTACGCGATATTAAACACAGTCTTGGGTATAACTACGAAAGCAAGCCCATCATAGAAATCGTGAAGAAACTAAACGGTACCTTACAAATAACGCACACAAGCATATCGAAAAGAATTGACATAGTTGGAACTTTTTTTGTTAAGATGTTTTTCAATCAAATGACGTCAACTTTCTCCTATGAGCAGACTTGTATCTCGCACATTGTAGCTAAATCAGAGAAAAAGCCATTGTATCTGAATACTGTAATGCCGTTTACAGCAGGTGTTTGGGCACTTTATTTTGGTTGTTTATTTGCCATTAGCATCATTGGTAACATTATATGGCTCAACAAGTTTATGGATTTAAACATTTTAATGGAAGTTGTTCGTTTATTCGCTAGTGGTGCAACTGAGCTTCAAACAGCTAATTCAAATTCAATTTACAGATTTTTTGTTTCGTGGTGTCTGTTGTTTAGTCTCATTATGATGAATGCGTACAGCAGTGGACTAACGAGTTATCTGACAACAACGCACTTCTATCCTGATATTAACACAATTGTTGATCTTGAGAAACTAGGACTTCCTGCGGCCTTAGAATTTTTTGAAGATTATCATAGTGCGGATGACCTTATGGCAAGTATTGCAGAAATGGACGATGCAATTCTCAAAATTGCACTGAGAACAACCATAGTGAAAGACGGGTTTGATGTACTGGATATGATAGCAAGATATAGAAACATATCGCTTGTTTCTTCCGTTGATGTTCTTAAAATGTATGTTAAACTGAGAGAATACTACAAGGACGACTTTTCATTGTTACACGTTGTGGAAGAGTGTGCTTATATTGGACGAATTTGTTACGACTATCCTAACAGATCACCGTACGAAAACGTATTTGACAAATATTTAGGGTTGTTATTTGAAAGAGGAATGAATCGTAAATGGTATTCTGATGACATGTTTGCAGTTGATATCTACGCATCTCACATACAGAGCGAATCTGCACTGAAAACACTGAAAATTGGGCACATTGCCGTGCCACTTTTTATTTTAAGTTTAGGATTAATTGCAAGCTCCATCATCTTTTTATTTGAAGTTTTAACTTCAATACGTAACTAACTGCTAAATAAGTTTAAACTTGTGTCCTTAAATAAATGTTAATTTTGTTGTCAATGCAAAAACAGTTTTCATAGTGAGAAGGAAATACATTGAACCGTGTTTTCTGCCAGAACTTTGAGGTTAAACTGCACTTTCCTGTAATACGTTTTTGACGGCAAGTGATTGCAAATACAGTAGAGACTAATTCCGGACAGATCTATGCTAACAACAAGAAGAACTGTGCGAAAATAACCTAATGGATTGAGGTAGAGCTATTGAATAAATTATGACATTACTTTTTAATGTTTTTTTTGTGTACTAATGTTTTTTTTTTCGTAATTGATATTCGACAGTAGCAACAAAAATGGTTATTCGTTGAGAAAAGAAACTTTATCTGCAAGTTATATTGGCAGAGTAAATATTTAATTAAATAAATGTAGTGTAGTGTTATCTGTTGGATAGATGTAGAAACGCAATCAGTGTTCCAGGGTTTCATATGTTCTCCGGCACAAGTTTATAGTGTGTTTGGTGACAGTCTTACTTTTGTGTAACACAACATATGACAAGAATATGTATGGTCTCTTGTTGTAGTCTGTCTTGGTCACGCGGATATCTGGTGATGAGTGAAGATATCCTATCGCAGACTGTCACTCCCTCCCCCAATCATGCTGCTGGTTTTGACACGAGTGAAGAAACTGAATGTAACAGCTGAAATTCGTAAATCAATGGAAATGCTCAGTCGCGTCTACAACGTGCGTGATGACTGTTTAGACTGTTAAAAACTTCCACATTCGTCTTACTCAAAAGGGAAGATTGTGCAGAAGAAATTAAAAAAAATATCCTGCTTCAGAACCAGTGTCTGAAAAATAAATTATTTAGTTATAGATTAAACTTTGTTGGTAACATGTGTATGCCAAATTTTTTTGGCTTTAAGATATGCAATTTTTTTTTTGCTAGAAGTAATTGAATCTTAAGTGACGAACGAACTGAATTATTGAGATAACCCTTTCGAACACGCATTCATTATATTTCCCGGTATTCTGAATGGGAATCCCAAATTCGAAAGACGTTTAGAAGTAAAAACATTATTTGCAAACTATATGTCAAAAAAAATAAAGTTAGAATCTTGAAGCAAAATATAATTAATATTAAATGGGAACTTTAAATAATTTATAAAAGTCTTGTATCAAGTTTTTAAATTTTATAAGTAAAAAAACGCCAGTGTTATTAAAACATGTGCTGTACTCCATTCACGTATAAATAATGCTATATGTTTCGTAAAGTTCATTAAAAAAACCAAATTCTGAACGAACTGAAGTATTTATACAAGCTTAAGTTTATTCTAATAAATTAATACATAATTCGTTTCGTTTGAAGGAAAATATTTTAAAAAATAATAAAGTAGTTTGATATATTAATTAACACACTAAAATACAATGCTGCTAATGCTGAATGAAAAGAAAGATATAGTCTTAAAGAAAATAAGTAAAACACTAACGTTACTAAGAATTAAGAATAAGAAATTTCGAAATAATTAAAATTAATTTAAAATTTTTAGTTCGTTTTATGTCTATATTGATTAGGTGCAATATTCTATACAAGAAACTTATTTATGGCTTTAAAATGCTCGGCAATAATGAATTTTTTTTTATTTTTCTACCAGTACTGACCGGCTTGTATACATTTCTTCTATAAATATTTTCTTCTAAAATAAAATACCTCATACTTTTTAATAGTGTCAACGCAAAGCCAAAATTTCCCAGTTTTGTAACTTACCCACAGTATAAATTAAGTCACGTACCGGTACTTAAATATTATATTTAACAGTGGATACAAAGATCACGTGGTATGCGATACAAAATCTTTTCTACATTTTTATTAAGTTAATGCAATTCTGATAAGTTTTTGCTTTATGTGTATGTTTAAAAATATTTAATTTCAAGAGTGAAATATTTTGCTGGTGTAATTTTTCGCAATTATTATGTAGGCGAGTAAGTTTGCTATAGACAAATTTTAAAACAATAAAATGTTGATATTGGCAAGCGATAATGCAAACACTACTGGATGAAGTTTTTTTTTATAATTTTTATAAGCGAAAATTTTATAAGTAATAATTTCTACAGTATTCGGTGTCAATAAAAAAAAAATTGTGAATTTCCTTTGCTCCCGAACAGTATTAGGAATGTCATCAGCTGGAATATTTATTTATACATTCCAGAACTATGCCAACTTACAGTTGCTCAACCATACACGTTTCTTCAGCTGTTACTTGCAAAGTTTCGTCTCCAACCACGGCTGTCGCACATATGCGTTATATCAGTGCGGCATACATTCTTCAAGTTTCAATAAAAGTTTAGTCGAAGCTTGACTGCCAGTTCATTACTTTAAATAGTTTACTAAATGCATACCTTAATCTGATTGGTGAAGTCAAATGAGAGACGTGCCTGAGCAAAGACACGCTACCAATCATAGTGAAGCAGAACTGACGATGTGCACGTAAGGCATAGTTTTCAAAATGGTTCAAATATATTTTTGCGACAAACTAATGTCTCAAATTACTATAACAAGTAACTTATGTATTAAAATACATTTTTTAAGAAGTAAGGTAATTAACTGTACCTCCAAAACCATTTAAAACAAAACATATGCACGGTGAAACTTTTCTATATTCTGCGTACTAAGATAAATAAGCTTACTAGGTCAAATAGTTCACAGAAATTATTTATTAATGTAATTATTTGTAAAATTCGGCACTAATAAAATTTTTGAAAAAAAAATCTGGTTATACTGATTCATGGCAATTTATATGGACTTCTATACGGTATGGAAGAGTGAATGTGTTACCAAGGGAAGTTGTGCTAAGTAGTGACTATACAAAACTCTGAGTTGTCTGTGGAACAACTGGCCTAGTGTGTGCAGGTATATCTCTAGCTTGTTTCATACAGGAGTCGAGGTACGTATTGTACAGCAACACGTCTTTAGTAATAACAACATATTCACATTTGTTAGTTATTACTCATCTTGTACAGTCTTGTCCGCTTCCCTTGTAACACGACCACACTTCGCAACTGCTGATTTAATTAAAATTGAGACGTAGTTAAATTTTTTTCAAGACATATGAAGAATTATTTCAATGAGACGCTATCATACAAACTAGACTAAAAGGCTGCGCATGAGTTAATTTTATGCTTGTTTGCACAATACGTTTCCGTTTAATCGGTTTATTTGTTTCATGGCCATAGCGCGTAATTGTAAATTATTGACGAAACTATAATTGTGAAAATATGCACCCGCCGCATCTAGAGTAAGTCCTTTTAAAACGTAGCGTGCGAAAATCGTAATACGACTTAGTTTGGTGTTGTGTAATGAGCTGTTGTAGTGTCAGTCAACCGCTGATTAATATGCAATGTGGCCGCATAACATTCTGTACTTTGATTAACCTCAGGTACAGAACTACTCTTCTTGGACTGACATGCAAGCAGGAATCAGTCAGTTACAGTAAGCGACAGATGTTTGTTCAATATGCAACACTCCCCACAGCTTACGTCGTCTGCACTCAACGTATTAAAAAAGCGAGTTGAAGTATTCATTTTATTTATTTTGTACACGATATATTCAGTAATAGAAACGTTTGCAAATGCCAGTGTTTTACAACCTAAATATTTAAAGATTAATAAAAATACCTCAGTAAGATACATGGATTAACAATTGCATTTAATAAAAAAAGTTTCAAAACGAATTATTAATTACTATAACAGACAATGCAGCAATTACAAAAGAACACTTTATATGTTTCAATTTTAATGAATTTAACAAAAACTATGAAACAAGAAAAATTATTAGTTTCTTACTATTTTTGCTGAATAATATACACTAAACACATAAGAAAAACAGATTTTTCAAAATTTTTTCGTTTAGAGTTTTACGAAAGAAAAAAAATATGCAAGGAGACGTATCTTAGCAATGTGTTGTTTAAAAAAATTATTTTTATTCAAATACAAGAAAATTGCCTTTTATCATAGAAAAATAGCAAGTAGTTCGGTTATTAGAGTGGATCTGTAGTTTGAGTCAGTGTTTTGTGTGTAGGATTAATCTATTGTGTTAAATTTAACTGCTATCAGTCTTTTATTTTCTGGGATACGACTCAAGATTTATCACATTGTTCTATGACGCAAAATAATATGCAAACATACTACGTATGAGTATACCTGATTATTCAACAGTGTACAAACTTGTACACAAATTGTGGTTGATATTGAATAAAAATAATAAATATAAAATATTTTAACATTTACTACCTATATTTCGGCAGTTTTCAACAAATTATTTTTAAATTAAATGTTTTAACATTTTCTTTGTTATAGGTCGTTCGTTAAAGATTTAATCTTTGAAAAAAAAATCACTAGCTGCTACTACATATAAGTCAACATTAGCAGGAGTTACATTATTGCTCATATGGTTGCTAGCGAATCATTGCATGTAGTTCCGTGTATCTTCCTTTGAAATAAAACTTCAAATGCAGTCGACCTCTCTATATTTAATGTACTTAAAATATTTATTAATGAACTTATTGGCATACCTACTTACTGTATAATTTGACTTAATCAGCGCCAGCACAAAGTGACGCAACCGTGCCGCTGAACTTCAACTGCCGTTGGTTATTGTCGCTACTAGCCCTCCGCGCTACAGACGTAGTTCAAAATTCCATTGACAGGTGGCATCAAAGTTAAGCTTCGCTTGGAAGAAACGATTTGAGTCATTGAACGTGTTTGTCCATTGTGTAATAACTAGGGCCACGATTTTGTCACGAAAAGATTTTTGCCCCACTTTGTTTCAGTGACTCACGTGCACATCGGCAGTTCTGTATCAAGGTTATTGGCAGCGTGTCTATGTTCAGACACGTTTCTCATTTGACTGCACCAATCAGAATAAGATTATTGTGAGTCTGTACGTCTATAATTTGCCAAGGCCAGTGAGAGTGAAATCATCCAACCACAGACGATGTAGCAGAGCTGGAGGTGTGCACATGACACATCGAAACCAAGTGTTGCAAAAATCTTTTCGCCATAAAATCGTGGCTCTAGTAATAAATATGGGTCTCTGATAAACACATTCAAAAGTATTATCGATGACTGCTTATGAATACCAAAGCTAACTGATGTGAAGTCATTGGTAATTTTTAAATTGTTATATTTTACGAGCGCCAGCCTGATTATCTGGACTTGAAGCATAAAATTTTTTTCTCTGCTTCACACACTAAGAAAATACGTTATTTATTGTTTCTGTTAAGTGCGTCGTCGTTCATGGCAGTATGCTGAATGGAACTTGAATTCTTGAAATGCGTGTGTCATGTAGTGTGTTTTAGTGGCGGTTTTGAGTTACAAATTCGAATACATTATGCACGGATTTACGAGATTCGTAACGGAAGTAATGCGTTTTGTATCAATGGACGACTTGAAGTACACGCCCCCTGACGTCACATCGCAGGGGAAATACTGTGGGAAACAAAGCTTGTTTACAAACATGCTGATTTGTTAGAAAAAATGTTGCGCATTCATAGATTTGCAAGCAAGGGTAAAAAATATAAGTTTCAATTTCATGGTTAAGATACGCAAATACATAATATTAATGTTTACCTGAAAAAAAAAAAACGGCAAATTCCAAACGAATGATCAATTTTCTTGGCGTACATCTCATCCGGGACATGTGACGCCAAACAGCTAAATGAAGGTTATGTTCGGCTGCGGTATCCATGGAGATAGGAATTGTATCCCACACCTGACTGAAGCTCCGCCTCTTTTCAAGTCGTCCATTACAGTATATGAACAAAATATAGTGTATAAGACTTGAACTCGCGGGTATATATAAATAAGATTACTGTTGGCTGTAGCATATACTCAGCACCCGTGCACTTAATGAGTTGATATTGTAGGTTACATTTATCGGAGCAGTATAATGCAATTGTAAACACTGCACAAGCCAACGTAAAGAAAAGCACGTGGCAATGTTTACGTTTACATGCAGTGGAAAGATATAAACTGGCGGAAAAAAGAAACTGATCAGGGTTTTATTTAGTGCTCGCTTTATCCCGAATCACCTATACTATAACATGAGTTTCAAATTTGGCTGGAAGTAATTATATGAACAATGCGAGCGTGATGGTGTAGTGGCTGGAATTGCCTTCTGACTATCTCTGGCCTTGTGTAATAATGTTGTGTATGATAGTCCCTGTTGACACTGGTGGCGTTGTGTGGCTATGTTCCAATGCGTGCGGTATTAGCAGCGACTATACGCTTTGAGCAGTTGTGTTGTTGCAGAGAACAAGGTGTATATATTATAAGTACCTTGCCTCTTGTACGCTACTGGCTGTGGAGTGTTCCTGACCATACAAGTCAAATGGTTCCTCAGACAACTCAGTGTTGTATATAGTCACTGCTGGGCACCGCACACCTTGGAACACTCCTCGCGACGCCACTGACTGACGCCACTGACTGACACCACTGTCTACCAGATGCGAAACCCACTTGACTTGACTTTTAAAAGAGAGAAAAAAACGGCCGATATTATTACAAATGATAAGAATCAATATTTTGTGGCGAAAATATTTATGCACCACTTTGTTTGAATGTCTGACATGCACATCTGCAGCTATGCCTCATGGTTATTGGCAGCGTGTCTTTGTTCAGAAACGTCCCTAATTTGACTGTACCAATCATACAAAGTTTATTGTATCATCACACATCTGTGATTTGCGAATAGGACCCCGAGACACGCAAGGATTTAGACATTGTATGACTAACCTTGTAGCAAAGCTGCAGATGTGCAGATGTGCGCATACAGCATTAGAACGAAATGGTACAAAAACCGTTTCTCAACAAAGTCATGACTCTGTAGTGAAATAATGAATGCTGTCGACACTTTTTATATACAAAACAGGCCTATAAATGAAATCTGATAACTGGAATGGTAGATACGGTAAGCTATCCTGAATTATAAAACGAACCCCTTAAAAAAGTGTCAGCCAATTAAAAGACGATAACATTTTTTCATATGAATACTTATATGTAGGGTCCGGTAATT
Source organism: Medauroidea extradentata (assembly GCA_003012365.1). NCBI lineage: Eukaryota > Metazoa > Arthropoda > Insecta > Phasmatodea > Phasmatidae > Medauroidea > Medauroidea extradentata. The sequence goes on along the minus strand of PNEQ01065913.1, from coordinate 63,951 downwards.
TTCGCGAAAAGGTTTTTGCCCCCACTTTGTTTCAGTGTCTTACGTGCACACCTGCAACTCAACTTCGTGATTATTGGCAGAGTGTTTTTGTGCAGGGTTATCAATCATTTGACTGTGCCAATCAGTACACGGTTAACTATGACACAACACGTCTGTGATTCGCGGGTTTAACCTCCAGACGTTGTATGTTACGGCATCCAATCATTGACCCCAAAGAAGAGATGCAGGTGCGCATGTAAAGCACTGAAACAAAGTGATGCAAAAATCTTTTCGCGAAAACTACCGGGCCCAACTTATATGACAAATTTTGCGGGGAAACATGTAAACATATTCCAAAAAACCATTTAAAAACTTCACTCTTTCATGGAGAAGTACGATTTACAGTATATTTTAAGTCGATTCATGTAGTTCCACAAACCAAATGCAGAATAATGTATTTAATGGTACTGACAAAATTTAAGTTGGACACAAAACACTTTTCAGCGAAATATATTTAAATGAATTACTTAAATACCGAATTCTGTAACAACTAGTGAAATAGTCAACAGGATAAAGTGTAAAACATTTATTTCTTCAGAGAGTGATTTCTCACAAAGCGGTAACGTAACAGAAGGATATTTGCTTAAAGTTAACACATCTTGCGTACAAAGTTTGTCTGCAGTCAGTAAAATTGTAATTATTCAAACTAGCCAAAAGTATTATATGGGACGCCATGTTTAAGTTAAATGTCCTTGATATTAAAGCCACAAGACTTGAAATGAACAACAGTAGTATTATTTGCATGCTTAGGACTAGTTTTGTGGAGGTCAGTTGAATAGCTTACTATATGTGTCATTAATCTTTGCATGTGTAAAGTGCTTAAAATAAAATGGCAGGCAAATGTAAATATGAGTTTCTTAATATAATGCCTGAACTTTTAGTTGCCAAACACCGAATTTTTATGCAAATGTGTTTAATAGTTCTTTAGGCACGAATGTCTCCAATGAGCACCTTGCATGATAAAATAAAGTCCTCGGTAAGTATTTTATGAGTACCTCGTTTCGTGGAATATCGATAACTGTTTCGAAAGTTTCTAGGGGACACACTCACATTCAGACAAGTAAATGATCCCTGATATAGGTTTTTTTTTTTACTTCGGGAAATGGGTTAGACATAAATAACAATAAATTATCGTAACTAGTCGATACCACAGGGCAGACAAGTGCGCCTAACGACATCGCGTGACGGTGTCAACAAAAAAGATCAAGCTACTGATTGGCTCTGTGTTGCCCTATGGCCGGTTCAATGAGTGTGATTGGATCTGCCGCGCCGCGCCACTGCTGGTCGGCGTAGGGGCATGCCAGATGCGAGATGCTGATTGGATGGTAGCCTAGCCCGGTTTGCTACGCCGCTACTGGCTACATTGTCACGTTTTGCGGCCGCTGTCACGAACACACACACATTTATTTGACTTTATACTGTTTGTCGATAACCTTCATGGGTGCCTTTCCACGCACTTAGAATTCGTTGAAATTTACAGGATAAAGCTTTTTTTTAAAATAAGTTATTTCCCATACACCCATTTTGACAAGGTTCTAAAATAACACACACACTTCAAACTATGTCGCTATAGTTTTCAAAATTCGGCACGTTTATTAGAAACATCATTTTCCGGCCTCTCAAAATGGCCAAAAATGGATTTTTCAGACTGCTGTATCTGTAAAAATAACATCCGGATTCGAAAAAAACATAACTATAGGAACAATCGTTAGACTTTGAACTACTCTGTCCATAAATAAAAAAAATGTGGTCACTGCTTAAAGTACCATAGGAAAATGGATAATAGTGAAGCACTGCATGTCAACTGAGTGGCTTGCGCGGAGTAAGGCGATAACATCTTACATACACTGGTTAGTGGCAACCTTAACGATCCTGCCTCACACACTGTTGAGAGATTACACGTGTTGTAACCAAATCGTGAGAGACACCACGTGCACACACCGAGACGCCATTATGAGACCGACTGAGTCCAATGTTGCCTCTGGAACTACTTCCAAGTTGAAGCGTATACTTCCACATTGTCCACAATCCTCATATAGGTTAATTATCGAACATACAGCCCTCCGAGATGGCTGAGGTCTCCAAAGTACCACACACTACACTAGCTTTTATATATACATGAAATAATACAGTTTCATACAAATGATAATCAGGAGGTTATTGAGTGGATAGACGGTACAGTTTGTGTACAAGTCTACACAGGTTACCCTTTTAGGTGCGCATATCTACCACTCTGACGATGCCATACTTTCCTGGATGCACTCTGGTCACCCTGACCAAGCACCAGCCTAGAGGTAGGGCATGTTCTTCACTCACAAGAATCAAATCTCCCACACTGAGTCCTGGTTGTCGAACTTGCCAGTATTCCTTGTACCATCGATTCCAAAAATGTTTACCGACTGTGCACACCATCTTCCATCTTCTGGACAGACACACACTGATATCGTCTTCTGGTGATTCAGGTAACGAGACCAGAGGTCTGCCAATCAGGAAATGCCCAGGTGTCAAGGCAGAAATATCACATGGATTCGAGGAAAGTGGTGTCAAAGGCATAGAATTTAATACTGCCTCGACACGAGTACACAATGTCATGAGCTCTTCGAGTGTTAAGATTTGATCACCAATAACTCGCTGGAGGTGGTATTTGGCAGATTTTATGGCAGCCTCCCTCAAGCCTCCCTGGCGAGGATTTGCCGGAGGGATGAAGTGAAAGGTGATAGAATGAGCCAAGGCAAAGTCTTCCAAGAGAGGCGATTTAAGTAGTTCCTTGAATGAATGATGAAGCTGCTTGGAAGCACCAACAAAGTTAGTGCCACAATCAGAGAAGATCCTGGTGCACAGTCCTCTTCTTGAAACAAACCTTGTGAGCGCAGAAATGAAACTGTCGGCAGTCAAATCAGTCACCACCTCGACACGAACTGCCTTAGCGGTGAAGCATACAAATACTGAAAGATATGCCTTCTGTGTAGTACAACGGCGCAATTTGTTGAGACGTATCGATATAGGTCCAGTATAGTCAACTCAAGTACGCTGGAATACCCCAGTGGAACAGACCCGAGTAGCAGGCAAGTCACCCATGAGAGGAGCAGCATTGGTAGGGCGACACCGAAAACATCTGGCACATTTGAAAACCTGAGAGCGTATAACTGAGCGAGCAGCGAGAATCCAACATTGTTGGCACAACAAAGATTGTAACAGTTGCGGTGGAGCATGCAAGTACTTCACATGATGATGATCAACAAGGGCTTCCGCAGCAGGGTGACCCTTAGGCAGCACAATAGGATATTTAGTTGAAAATGGAAGAGCTGAATTCGACAGACGTCCGCCGGCTCGGAGCACGCCCTGGTGATCGATAAATGGATTCAAATGCTGTAAGCGTGTGGAACAGGGCTTCTCTCTTTCAAGAAGCTGCAAATCTTCGCAAAAGCTAACATGCTGGATGCATCTACACACTACCACAGTAGCCAACTTCAGTTCAGATGAGGTCAAAATGTCCTTTGGTAAGAAACTGTTTCCGAGTATGGTGGATGAATCGCATTATATACGCTACCACATGGACAAGCTTCTCTTAAGATATGATGTTCCGCAACAATGGAAGCTCTTCAGGAACTTCTCGTGTGTTCAGCAGTGCAAAAGGGGAGAACTTAAGTTCTGGGACTTCCACTCCGTTGTGTTTCGCCTCCGAGACTGGCAACTGATGAGGAGAACTGACTAACCAGCTAGGGCCATGGAACTACAGACAATTAGACTGAAACTCAGTAGGAAATATACCACGAGAGATGCAATTAGCAGGGTTATCCTTGGAGGCAACATGTTTCCAGGATTGAGGGGGGATCCACTCTTGAATCTGAGCTACCCTATTTGCAACATACGTTTTGAACAAATAGGGCTGAGTCTTAATCCAGGTAAAGACAACACTAGAGTTAGTCCACGCATGTGTAGATGTAACTTGCAACTGAGTGTCGAGAACGGCATGACAATAATGAATTAATTTGCCTAACAGATGGGCACCACACAACTCGAGCCGGGGGCGCGAAACTTGCTTCAAGGGGGCTACTCGAGACTGGCCAAGAATAAGATGAACACCGATATTTCCCTGAGCATTGCAACTCCTCAGATAGACTACGGCAGCATATGCTCGTTCCGAGGCATCTGAAAAACCACGCAGTTCGACACTGATTACCTTGGGGCAGATAAATCGTGGCAGAGTGAATGTTTCTAACTGGGACATATGTTCAATAAACTCGGCCAACCTATCTTTGGCTAGAGATGGCACAAAATCCTCCCAACTAAATCCTTGATTCCATAACCACTGAAGCAAGATCTTAACCCACACAGTTGACGGAGATAACCAACCCATGGGGTCGTACATATGAGCAACCTGTGACAAGAATGAACGTTTCGTTGGTGTACCATTACTGATAATACTCACATAGTATGAGAAGACATCATTATCAGGATTCCACTGAAGTCCTAACACATTTACGACTGGTCCAGCTGAAAAATCCAACATCCTGGGTTTCTCACGATGGGGTTCCAAAACATCATCCAGAAGCTGCGGATGGTTGCTCGACCACTTCCTAAGTTCAAAACCTCCTCTGCTGAGAAGCTCAATCAGCTGATTCTTCAAAATGAAGACTTCCTCCAATGAGCATGCACCACTCACAATATCATCCACAAACACATGGTTCAAGAGGGCATTCTTGGCTAGAGGAAAATGGTGACCTTCATCAGAAGCTAATTGGTGTAGTGTCCAGATGGCCAAAAAGGGAGAAGGTGAAAGTCCATATGTCACTGTGTTGAGCTGGAATACCTCGAGAGGGAGAGAGGGGTTGTCACGCAAGAAAATCAGTTGGTGGGGTCTGTCATCTTCGTGGACTAATATCTGTCTGTACATTTATCTAATATCGCATGAAAAGACTACACAATAGAGCCTGAATCTTAGGATAACATCACAGATATTGTTTTGCAGTTTGGGCCCTGGAAAGAGTGTGTCGTTGAGGAAATCTCCAGTTCAGGCATTAGCGCTGACATAAAACACAACCCTCAATTTAGTAGTGGAGCTAGACATTTTGAGTACCCCATGATGGGGACTAAAACACTCAGGGGTTTGAACATCAAAGGGAGGTTCAGGTGGGGACACATAATGTTCCATGTGGCCGGCATCAACATAATCATCCATGAATTCACGATACATAGTCTTCATCTCTGGCTGGGAAGTGAACTTCCTTTCTAAAGCATGAAATCTACGCTCAGCTTATAGGCGAGACTCTCCAAGAGGTGGTGCTTGAGGGATGAAAGGGAGGCATACTTTATATCTCCCAGTGGCATCCCTAGTATGTGTGGCCATAAAATGTAACTCACAACAGTCTGCATATGGCTGACGTGCATTTACATGTGGAGGCTCTTCTGCCTCCCAGAACCTCTTGAGAGTAGAGTCCAGTGAATCCTCCATTCCCACAAACATCGAGACTAGATAGTTAGAAGAGTTGACACATATCTCTGGACATTCTCCGAGCAACATCCATCCTAATCTGAATTAAAAGACAACAGGCATTTGTTGGCCCAACTCCAGCCGCCCACTCTTGCAAACATATGCATAGACATCAGCGCCCAGGAGAATGTCCACAGGGCCAGGCTTATCGAAATGTGAATCTGCTAGAGGTAGTGAACCCATCTGAGTCCGGACACTCGGATTTACAGAGACTCGAGGCAGATTATTGGTAACCTTGGATACTACAAACAAGGTCTGATTAAATACACATGCTGAGTCTACCAATGACTGAATCCTACATTCCACTGCTCCCTTTAACTGGACAAGGCTCTGAGAAAGACCTGACGCACTTTCATTGACCCTTTGACGTGGAAGAGAGAGACTAGTAGCAGCTGACTCCGTGATAAATGATGCCTGTGCTGCACTATCCAACAGGCAGCGCATCAAATGAGGTGTGTCATCAGGACCATACGCAGTAACCAGAGCAGTCGACAATAAAACTGATGTTTGACTCTGGGAAGCTGATACATCTACAAAAGGTTCAGTCTCGTCCGAGTTAGAAACTGACGTGGTGGGTTTCAGTGGTGAAGTGCTACAATCAACATTGTGTGATTGATGCTTTTGCTTGCATCGGAAGCAAGACTGGGATGAAGAGCATGTAGCCAGCATGTGAGCTGTTCCCAAACAATTGAAACATAACCTCTTTTGACGCACTTATGCCTGACGATCAAGAGAGGAAGCATTTATAAACTGAGAGCATTTATAAATAGTGTGATAGGTTTTTGCTGTCAGACTGCACAGGTCTTCGACAACTGGGTTTCAGAACTTGAGACGAGCACTGATCTCGGTTTCGGTGCAGGTTTGACATGTTGAAAAGTAGATCGTTGAGAGACCGGACCCACATCTGGTTTGTTTCCCACATCAATGGCAGTCTCCATAGTGGTGACCCTGTTTTGCAGAAACTTTATCAGCTCAGAGACCTGAGGCATGGTTTCAGTATGTCCCTTATATTACTTCTTAAATTTGGTACGTATTTCAGTATCCAACTTACGCATCATAACTGTAACAAGCACTGGATTTTCTGTGGTGATATTACATCCTAAACCTTACAAGGCCTTGGCGTTTTCATTGAATGTGTTGACAAAGCTACTAATTGACTTGACATTAGCAGTGTTGACTGTTGGCATATCAAGAAGTCTGTTTATGTACAACGAAGTCAGTTTTCTGGTGTTCTGATACTGAGACCCCAGGAGTCCCCATGCAACAGAGTAATTCTCAGAAGTAATAGGCAAGTTTTTGACTAGCTGCAATGCTTCTCCACTAAGGCCTCCCAGTAAGTACTGGAACTTCTCAATGTCAGCTAGCGAGCGATTGCTGTGAATGGTGGCCTCATACAGTTGGGAGAAAAGGGGCCATTCCTCCCAAATACCTGAGAACGAAAGTAACTGAATTTTCGCAAGCTTAACAGTCCCCGGCGGGGCCACCCCAGCTGCAGTGGATACATCAGAAACCATATGTTTTGACAGAAAGTATGCATTACGACACTTAGTATCCGACAACAAACCAAAAAATTCGCTGTGTTTGGAGGTTAAAATATCTGCATCAAATTGGTCTGGAAGGGGATCCGAGCTAACAGTTCATCACACAATGAATTAACCGCTTCTTCGATGGCTACGATTTGATGACCCAACGAGTTTATCTCGTGTACCACCTCGACAATAACGTCTGTAGTAGTAAGTGTCTGAATCCGCCCAATGACGTGATTTAACTTCGTTCCCTGAAGTTTGAACTTCAGCAAGAAAACTTTGAAACCCATACTTGTTTTCACCCGTAGGCCAAACAATCATCTCAAGTACATCGCGACTCGCGAGGAAAAAACTCAAGAAAGTTAATAAGCCACACAGTGAAATACGGTTATGGTTGCTGTACCGTCGTCATTAATTCCCGGGAGCAAAGTTACCATGCTGACGACCCTTAGCAGCCACATCACAATGAAATATGTTGGCGATACCAGGAAAGAGACAAATAGCGACCAGTTACTCACCCACATGGTAAACAACAAAGGAAATGCGTTCACGTAATTCTGAAGACTCTCTTAGAACGTATTTAAAGGTAACAGACACTCTTACTAACGTAGAATACATAACCAACGATGAGAATAACGCCGAAAATCTTCAATAATCTTGCTGATTGCAACAAAACATGGATTGGAAAGCATTCCTCAACACCCACGGCGTTCACATACGCAATAATTTCTTGGCGAGCGTAACCAAATTTACTAGTCGGTTTTTAAACGCATAATCCGGCTACCGGAGGACCAAAAATGTTGAGAGATTACACGTGTTGTTACTAACTCGCGAGAGACACCACGCGCACACACTTACCGAGACGCCATTTTAATACCGACTGAGTCCAGCGTTGCCTCTGGAACTACTTCCAAGTTGAAGCGTACCCTTCCACATTGTCCACAATCCTCGTATAGGTTAGTTACCGAACACACACACACAAACGCAAACTATCTAGGGAGGCCCCTTAAGACAACTTGCTTATTAAATACACTGTTTCGAGTGCCACCAACACAGCTAAAATGACATTTTCAGAATGCCGTACTTCAAAATGTACTAACTAGATGCATGCATCGCTAAGGCAGAATCGTGCACTGAACTTTGACACAGACATTCCTCCAATAAAAGTAATGGTCACCGCTTACATCCCATAGCAAAGCGGAATTGATGGAAGCTTGCACGCAAGTTCAGCGTATGGTTCATTGTGACGAGGCGATATTTGATACGCGTTTCAAGTTCGCCCTTATAATTTCGTTGCATCTGGACCTCTAACACGCACGTAGTCCGCACACTTAAGAGGGCGTGGTACATAATTCAACGCTAAAAGCATTAATCTATAACTGCAGGTTTCTTGAAGCCAATTTGCGAAAATTAAACAATAGCAATCCTAGACAATAGTTTTATACAACGTCTTAAACAAAATTGTTTCAAGAGTTACGAACTTCTGAGGCACAATCTCTGACGCCGGAGCCTCATGCATTTAACTGCGGCGCAAGAGATCACGCCTAACAAATGAGTAATTCTGGATAAATATTTACTCATAAAGTTGGCAAATACCATTATCTAGGATTGTCATTGAGTATTTTATCCATATTGGCTTGGAAAAAAGCGTGGAAATCAATTGATGTTTTCATCGTTTATTTACCTACCACGCAATTTTAAGAGGCCGTCTTAAGTGTTTCAGGCGCATGTATGCAACCCGCATTAACCAAATATAAATCAAGGCTAATTTTACATACTCTATAGCAATACAAGTATTACAAATATCAACGTTATCTTTGGACTTTATCAAAGAGACAGCCGTTACTAATAGAGCTGCGTTCTGCAAAATTAAGCATAACAAGCAATGTGATTCGAAAAAAAAACTTTTCGTAATATTTGTAGCAACCATTCTTGTACTTGACTTCGACAAACGCAGCAAAAATAAGAACGACTATGTCTCTTATAAAACGTAAAAATAATGTTGATATAGGTCGTTCGGAATAAAGTGAACACTAAAAATTTAACCTTTGAAAAATATCACTAGCCGTTACTGCATATAACTCAACGTTAACTATAGTTGCCTTACTGTTTGTATGGTTGGCAGCGAAATAACACAACATAGTTCCGTGTTTATTCGTATTTAAATACAACAATACTGAAACAAATTCAACCGACAGCGATATAATTGTAGTTTATATAATTAATTAACTTCTTTTTTTTATCAAACTATGCAGGTACATATCGACTGAACAATTTATCTTACACGCGCAAACATAAAGTGACGTGTCCCAGAAGGTTAGACTTTTCCCGTCGTTAGCTGTTACACGCGGAAATATACTAATTGGCTGGAAATAGATCTTTAGCAGGGCTTTTTCGAGTGCTCACTTTATTCCGAACTGCCTATATGTGTAATACTGTTATTGCTATAGAGTACGTAAAATTAGCCTTGATTTATATGGGGCTAATGCGGGTTGCGTACATGCGCCTGAAACACTGATACGGCCTCTTTAACTAAGGCGCCCGCCTACTGGCCGTGTGTTTGTGTGAGTGAGGCACGGCGCCAAGGGCGTTTTAAGCATAGTTCTTTGCATGTTTCTAGAGTAGTTTTACACAAATCCCGCGAGTAGTTTGAAAGATATATGGGCTGGGTCAGGATAAAGTGAGTACTCCAAAAAAAAAAAAAAATGCTAAATTTCTATTTCAGCCAACTTGTATCTTTCCACGCGTAACGCCTTATGACTAGAGACATGAAAATTCGCGTGTTGTTCTAGGCGCAAGCTAGAATTCCAGCAACTATAGGTCTGTTTTACGTTCACAATAATAACACTGCAACTGAATACAGGGCCATTTCACAGTGTCAGGGAGCAGCTAATAAATACTTGCTGTCTGCACGATTTCACATATATTCTAGGAGGCTAACCTACAGCTTAGTGAACCCACGAATGTTTCCCGTCTCAAGTTACGTCGAGAAACGTCTAACCTCTTTAGACACATCACTTAATGTTTGCCCGTGTAAGATAAATTGTGCAGTCGGTAGGAACCGATAAAGCTTGGCAAAGAAAAAGTTTTATTAGTCATATCAAATATAATTATGTCGATTTCAATTTATTTTATTTCTGTATTGGTGTATTTAAACAGGAAAATACACAGAACTACATTAGGTAATTCTTTGCCAACCATCCAAGCTGTAAGGCAACTATTGTTAATGTTAAATTATATGCAACAACAGCTAGTAATTTTTTAAAAATATTAAATCTTTAGTGTTCACTTTATCCCGAACGTCCAATAACAGGTTTAAAAAAGCTAATGTTAGCCGTTTAAATGGGCTCCGAAATTTTTTTTTTTTTATAACTGACGTTATGTTTTGAAACTAACCTTCCGTCATCGTTTAAATTGAATTTTCTTTTCGAACATTGACACAAAGGGCATACGTAGAATAATTCCGTAAGTAAACGTATTTACAAACACACTGCAACCCATGTTATGCGCGTTGCAGGCCGTGCCCTTAAGGGCAAGGGAAATTAATATATTGAAGGGCAAGGGAAATTAATATTTCGCGTGTTAAGTAACCTGCATGGTAGAATTCATTGTCCCCTGCATACTCAAGCAGGCATGGATAAAGAGGGGGGGGGGGGGAAACCA
>PNEQ01065913.1:0-44454 GCA_003012365.1 Medauroidea extradentata | reverse complement strand
TCTAATCTGGCAAACTAAGAGATTTTTCAATCTCTATTTATAAAATGAAGTTCCCCACCCATTCTTTCACTCATCAACGTACAGCCCAAACCGCTGGACCTACACACGTGACATTTTCAGCGTAGCTTCCCCTCACGTCGTAGGCTCTCACAAAGGAAGGCTTTTTCGAAAATCGAAAATTAAAGGGCGAAAAGGGGCAAAACATGTTTTCGCGAAATTCTCTATAACTCTCTAACCTGATGATATATTGTTAGTATTTTTACTTAAAAACCCTGCCTAAACAAATGCATTTATAATATTTTTTTCGATTTTTCGAAATTCGGAAATTAAGGGGGTGAAAAGCCGATAAATGTGTTTTCAATAAATCAAATATTTCTCTTAACCACTTATCGAGAAGATATTTGCATCAGAATTGTGCTCATGCAAATGTATACAGAGCAGTTTTAGGATATTACAAAATCCGTCCTTGAAAGCCGGTAAAAAATGAAACGTGTTTTCAATTAAAATCATCCGGATCTCCTGAAGAAATGTGATATATCGAGTAGGTTTTTGTTATAAAATGAAGATTACCTAAAATGTAATTCCAGGATACATGCTTTTTTTCTTTAAAGTTTGCGAACGTAAATAACTTCAAATCAGTTTAAGGTAATTCGCAAATTAAAGATACATAGACTATAATAACACCATAAATTAATACGCAATTAAAAGTTAGCAAACCCGGACGAAGCCGCAACGGGACAGCTAGTTAAGTATATATTAATCTGCTTTGAGTAATACACGTGAACAAAGCAGCGGGCGCACTGCTAGTATGTATGTTATGTATGTTTATATAAATCTTCTATAACATAAAAATGAATCGCAAAATGTGTTGGTAAGCGCATAAATCAACAATGCCTGGACCAATTTGGCCAATTCTTTTTTTTAAATGTTCGCTGAAGTTCAAAGATAGTTTTTATGGCGAGAAAAATTCGAATAATTGCCGAAAAAAAAACCCCAAAAAACAGTAGAGTCAATTTGAGCTTTATTGCTATTTTTGTTTAAACAATGTAGGTATGTTCCTGTGATCGAGGCCTTAAGCATTCACTCAGGTATTGTATAAAGTTTGGGGTGTGAGAGGGGTGGGGTTACGGGTTCGTATCCCGTGCAAGACTTTGCGATGGGAATTACTATGACATCATACAAGCGTATTGCGCCCGCTCTTTACACTGTTATTGAGTACGCTAGCTGTTAAATGCCGGGCAGCTGTTTTGCGGTGGAAGCCGCAGCCGGGCAACTGTTTTATAGAGAAATAAAGATGAATTAAAAAAAGTACGCTTAACGCAGTGGACTGGACAAATCTGTTTGTATTTGATGTTTTAAAGATAAACCGTGAATATAGTATAATATAGAATATAGTATCACCATCAATTAACACGTAACTAAAAGTTAGTTACTCTTTTCTATAGTACACGCGGGCGAAGCCGCAAAGGGACAACTAATATATATATATATATATATATATATATATATATATATATATATATATAAATGAACACTGACTCTGACTGACTGACATATCAATATGCATCCCAAACCACTGAACCTAGAATCGTGAAATTTAATGTGTGGGTTCCCCTCAGGTCGTAGGCGAGCACTAAGATGGAATGTTTCGGAATTCGATCTCTAAGGGGGTGAAAAGCAGTGTAACGTATTTCCGAAGAAACGTAGATAGAGCTCTAACCGACGGCCTCTCATCGTGATATTAACTTCAATAGGCCACGCATAAAAACGCATATTAGAAAATTTAAGGATTTTTCGAAATTCAACATTTGAGAGGATGAAAAGACCTTAAATGTTTTCCGATTAACTATCTATATCTATCGATTCCTTCGGTGTTCACTTCAAAATGCTGCTCACGTAAATACCCAAAAATCAGTTTTTGGATTTTTTTAAACTCGACCCCCAAGCAGTAAAAAAGGCGGCAAAATGTGTTTTTTATGAATCGTCTATATCACTGAAACACAATTGACTATCGTCATAATATTTACTTCAATTGGTTAGCCATAAAAATGTATATGAGAGGACTCCAAAACGTTTTGAAATCAATTAATTTAGCGGGTAAAAATACGTGAAATGTGTTTTAGTTTTATTCCTCCATATCTATCGATCCTAACGAGATATCAAAATGAGCTTGGCTTTAGATTGGCGATATTGTAAATGTCCCAAATAACAATAAAATATATTTTCCGAATTCGGCCCCAAAGAGGTAAAAATAGGGTAAAATGTGTTTTCGATTCACAATCGATATTTTTCGATACCATTCATTTTTATACAGCGACATGATTTTGTTTAAGATTGACGCTTAGATTAATTACGTAATTGGCCGAAAGTTGTTTTTAGGATTTTTCAAAATTTGAACTATAAGTACTGTACAGGAGTAATGTGTAATTTTTAATGAATGATCGATTTTGATTCTACGGAAAGGCCTATCGTCGTGATATTTACTTCACTTGGATATTTGTATAAATATTATGATGTGAAATGAAGATTTTTCGAATTTCGACACCTAAAAGGGTTAGAATGCATAATATTTGTTTTCTGTCAGCCGATGATAGTTAACATAACCACTAGAGATATTAAGGTGTTGTTCGCATCAGAGTGATGCTTATGTAAGTACCTAAATAAGTATCGCAAGTTTTTTTAATTTATAGATAGCTTAATTATTGAAAAGAAAATGTAGTTTGTAAACTTTCAAGGCAGATGATCTGAAAAGCAAGTCGGACCATCAAGTAATAAATTATACAGGAGTGTCATTCTTCTAGTCAAACTGTGCTAGACAATGCTTTATAAGTAGATTAAAAGATAAATTGAATCAGTTTAAGGAAACGATTGTTACCTTTGTTTAACTTATTCCTCGTCTACGAACGTATTTTTGGAGCCAGTTTTCAAAATATTTCTTACGAATTACTTGCAACAGCAGTATAAAAAATCAATTAAAGGTTAGCGTGACTATACGAACTGAAAATTATATCTACTTTTTTTTTGTCCACTTGAGAGCAAACATACTAAATAATTTAAATGAGCTCAAAGCGATCGATACACACAGCAACATGAAAGTTTTACTGCATAGTCTGCTGTACTCTGGGGCCGCCGTATGGGTCTGTCAAGCACTATGTGAACCTGCTGGCAAAGGAGACTGAAATAATGGAATATTTCTGATTATACAAGACCATTATTACGAGTAAAACAAAGTGCGACATTATTGTAATGGGTATAATTCTTACTTTATGTCTACTGTGCATACCAACGGACTTTGCTTCACAAATTCTCTTTAATTCAGTTCGAGAGAATTATGTGAAGAAGGAAGTGACAGCATTGAGCAGAGACTTTATAGACGACGTGTATTCCAGCACAGCGGGCTTTGTGACATTCGTGTTGCAGGATGACTCCAGTCTCCAAGTTACTGACGAGGTACTTGCTTACTTCCATGCTACAACATACATATCCACAATCACCCTGCACATGTCCAAGAACAATACATTACACGACTTGTTTCCGAAAGGCATGATGACCATGGCTACTACACATGGGGTTTTCTGGTTCGCTAGCCACATAGATAGAATATTTTTGGAAAATCTAGATGTTTTGAGATCTCTGTCGTTTTGGACTCCTCATTCTCCATTCACCTTAATCTTAACTACAAAGGTGTTGTTTGCACTTACTGATCAGATAGCAGCTACGTGGGATGAGTACAGTCTCCTCAACGTAATTATAATTTCTCCAAGCAATAAAACGATCATGGATAATGCACGTAGCTCTGTAAATAGTGTAGTTCCGAACTACACGGCGAGTATTCTAATATACGATCAGTTTGCCGACAGCGGTGTGTTGGTTGAAATTGGAAACAACACCAACTATAAGAAGTTATTGAGCAGAAAGTTAAATGATATCCAAGGACATGAAATTGTGGTGCGTGTGCTATCGTCCAGAAACGACTGGAGAAACAGCGATATAAAACACAGTATTTTATATAATTACGAAAGCAAACCCATAACTGAAATAGCAAAGAAGATCAACGGCACCATAAAAGTTTCGCGGAAACACCAATTAAAAAAATTTGACATATTTGGAAATCTCTTTTTTAAATTTCGTGGGAATCAGATGACGTCAACAATCCCGTATGAACTGTCTTGTATATCGCATATTGTTGCTAAATCTGAGCAGAAACCAATGTATTTATTTGTCATTATGCCATTCACAGCAGGTCTGTGGGCCCTTTATTGTGGTTGTGTTATTTTTATTGTCCTTATTGGTAATTTATTTATGTTGAAGATATTTATGGATGTAAAATTTATCGTAGAAATAGTTAGAATATTCACAAGTGGCACATCGATGCTTTATCAGTCTGCATCAAACTCGATCCACAGGTTGTTTATTTCTTGCTGTCTTCTCTTCAGTCTTATTATGATAAATGCTTATAGTAGTGGATTAGCCAGTTATCTAACCACACCGCATTTCTATCCTGACGTTAATACACTCGCAGAGGTTGATGAACTTAAGGTGACTTCGGCTTTTGAAATAATAGATGATATTCACGATATGCAAGACATCATAGTAAATTCTGAATATATGGACGAAGTTTTCCTCAGCATTGCTTCAAGAACATTTATTGTGGAAGACAGTTACGAGATACTGGACATGATAGCAAAATATAGGAATATGTCACTTGTTTCAGCAGTTTGTGTTCTCGAAATATTCGTTAAACTGAGAGAATACTACAAGGACCATTCTCCATTATTACATGTTGTGGAAGAATGTCCATATATTGGACGTCTTTGTTACGAGTATCCACACAGATCTCCATACGAAGACATATTTAACAAATATTTAGGTATATTTATTGAAAGAGGAATGAAACGTAAATGGCGTTCTGATGACATATTTGCAGTTGAAATTTATATCTCCCAATCAGAGAGCGAATCTCAAGTTAAAACTCTAAAAGTTGGCCACATTACAGTGCCACTTCTTATTTTAAGCGTTGGAATAATTCTAAGCTTTGCTGTGTTTTTAGTTGAAAAATTCACTTCGCGATTGGGTTTTATTCAATACGTATGTGAAGTGTTATGTATTTAAATAAGGTATGTTGATGTAAATAATAGTATGTGATACAACTGACATCTCAAAACGTAATATATACTGAAAAAAATGTTTAAGGGGAACTAATAGTGTTTAAATTATTCGTTAAGTTTGGAGAGAACTTTTTTTTGGAAATTTTTATATTTGCACGGTATATGGTTTTTTGTAGAATTAAATTGTGACTATTTTTCTCTGTAACGCAATTTTTTTTAGGTTTTATAATATTTGTGTAATGGCCTAACACAGCTAAAATTATAGAAAACGGTGTTATAAAATCGATTGCCTTACCGAACTGAAATAATTCATACAGAATAGTTATGTTGACGACTACAAGCTTTTCAAAACCAAAAATAAATCATTTGTGTATTTAAAAAAAGTGTGATTTTAAATCGAAATTTTAAAAGTTCAATAATGTTTTACAAAGTACAAAAATAGTTGTATAAATTTTTTTGTAAATAGGATTTCTTGCAACCAATATCACAGTTATTGGGAGTGAATTAATTCAGTTATTCAAGTCAGTTGATTTCCTTTACTGTCATAAAACTATTCTTGGAAAATTTCGGTTTTGTTAGGGCACTATAGGCTACTAAAACTATTAAAGCTAAAAAATGTTCGTTACATTGGAAAATAGTCACAATGTATGTCTACAAAACAAACCATATCTCGTGTAAGTATAACAATTGAGTTGTCCAATTCCAGAACTAGCTATGTCCACTTTTCATAATTATACAGGAACCACAAAAAACTGTCATATCCAAACAATGCAGCTTATAGCATGTGCAGTGGAATTATTGAAAAGATCAGCATGATTAGTAGAGTTCAGTATGATAAAAATAATGACATATCAGTAACTAAATAAGTTATTTAGGAAAATATGTTGGACTCAGTTTTGGAACATGAGAGTGGACATGGATAGAGATGGAAGAGTATGAATTGGACTTGGAGAGTTTTGATAAGTTAAACATAGTGTACTTTGTTGCACAAGAAAATGGATAACAACATTGTAAATGTATTTAATATGAACATATTGTACATAATACATAGGTAATAAATCAATTACTAATTCATGTTAATTTTATAATGAGACTTATGTAACCAATGCCCAATTATTGATTTGATATAAGTTAGTCATGTGTACAGAGAAATGTTACTATGATGCCATTTCACAATGAGAGTAGTCTATGTTTCAAACAAGAATAACATGATTACAGAGAAGTGTAATAGTTATCAAAATATGCCTTTTCTGAAATGAGACTTGCATTACTAACATACACTATTGGTGCTTAGACCTACATGAAGAAAGCTATGTCTACACGATGTGTATACTACAAAAGGTTCAATATGTAGGTACTAACAGAAAAGTGATCCCACAATAGCTGCCTGGACGTCAAACAACAAAATTGCCTTCATAAATGACATCAACGTCCGACATTGGTATATCCTCATCATCAGAAGATAGAATACCATTGTCAGGAACTTCATTATCTAGTGGAAGAAGAATGTTTTTATAAAACTTCAAAATCTCCAAGTTCATCCACTGCTCACCGTAATGTGTTGACAGAAGTGTGTTCACATCCGCTGCTTTCTTTGGATTAGGAGTTACACCCCTCACTTTTGACACTGGATTAAATTCGCTGATGTGTTTTCCAAGTTTTGCTATGGTACGAGGTGTTCCTAGATCTGTGTAGTATGATGCTTCTCCCTGTACGTGCCCACATCCCTTACTACTTCTCGTCAATATAAAGCGCTTTGCAGATGCAAATTTGAAGTGCCACGTTTGAGGTTTTCTGACATCTTCTTCTGTGCATAGTTTCAAATCCATAAATTCCAAATCAGTAGTTGGTTTCAGTACAGTACCAAATTCCCCAAATATCCTGAACTATTCCAGTGGCACAACAATTGTATCTATCTTCCTAACTTTCCTTTCAATATTTACGAACACCCTGTCTGGTGGGATAAAAGAAAGACCGGGAACTGGACAATGCAACAAAATGGCTTCAATATGGCTTGGTGCATCACATAATAACCAATGTAATAACATTGTTATCATGATAGAATTCTTGTTCTGTCCGTCACAGCTATCTGCAAAAATCCTAACTCTGCGGATGTTACCAGAAAAGTCAGTACTAACTAATCGATGATGGACACATGATGTAATTTCACTAGACCCTTTTCCTCCGTCTGCTTCTGTCCAAGCATAAATAAACGTATTTGCGGGGGTTTGATGTGATTGTGAAGTTCCCTGACATATTGTAAAGTTAAACATGTAAAATTGACGTTTATAATAGACAATTTGGTCAGTAACTTTGGATAGCAGTTGGTTCTTCTGACAATCAAAACTATATGTAATTTCATGGTCATCTTCGTCACGAAGAAGCTGAAAAAATGCTTTGCCACCCTTCTTATGAACCTATAATTATTTCTTGCAGTTGTGGTTTTTCCTTTGCACATATTAAAGAAAGAGCTATAAAATTCACTGTTGAAACGAACTGGTAATGTGCTGAACTTGGTTAGTTTTGAAACCATACCATACCCAATCATTATAATTGCTATTGGACTTGGATAGTTTTGAAACCAAATGGTGACCTAGAATATAGTCAGTTTTGGAACAGTAGAGTTAAAGGACTTAGCCAGTTATGTTGCAGGTTGGAAACTTCAACACACTTTTTAACCATGTTGTAGAGGGTTTTGGAACACAGCGACATATTCTGATGTAGCCGTAGATGTCACAATTAAAGATATGTAAACATCTCATTTTTCGATTTTTTGGACATATATAGTTTTGGAATTGAACAACACAATTATTGAAACAATTAAAATTATCGGTGAACTTCCCTCTGAAATAACATAATACAGTATAATTATAAATAGTTGTACATTAATCAAGTCTCTTCTATAATAACATTTAAGTGTCGATATGATGTGGTTGTGAAATACATGTAATAAGACAATTAATACTTGTAATCATTCTTGTCAGACCGAGTATTGCACAACGTATAAGGATGACCTCACGACACTTTAGTAGATAGATTATGGGGGTTCTGGGACACACATCTTTTGTTAGAAATTTTTATTTGCATGAAATAAATTAAAGGTGTGATCAATTATATGCGATATTTCTTTATAGGAACACCACGTTTACGATTAGGTACGTACTGTTGGCTTTAAATTGGTAATATTAGTTATTCAGTATTTATTACACGGTGAGAAAGGATTGTTGTAAAGAATTTTAAATTTGTTTAACTATTCCATAACAACGCCTTAATACATCGAATACAATATGCGTGACGAAAGTTAAAGTTATTAGCTAAGTCCCTATTAAAACATTTCCAAATAAATCATTCCGAATTTTGAATAAGGAAAAATCCGAGATAAATTCAGTACGATTAGTGACATGAATACTTAAGGCTATTAGGATTTACGTGAAACTTCTATGTTCACCGGAGTGATATTTGTGTACCCACTAATTACTTTCTTACGTGGCAAGGATGGTATAACTGTTGGTATAGGCTTAGAAACGTTTATGTGAGGTCCATATATCAAATGAACGTAACAATTAAATTTTAACGGGAGCAATATAAATCTAAAGTTTACCGGAATCCATCAATTTACCAAATTTATCCTGAGAAATTTCAACTTAGTTTTTTTTTTGCCGAAATGACCTATACAATATATTAAAGAAAAACATGTCTCCTGAAGATCAGGATTATTATCACACATTTTTAAAATTAAATTTAACGGGAAATAAATGGTAAAAAAGTAATAAATTGCCCGTAATTATTATCAGTTTTATATAAAAAAAATTTGTCTCTCCAAAAAATAAAATCAAATTTTATGATTCTTCGAAATAGTTTAATTTGCATATGTTTGCATTATACACACACCGACATATATACATCGGGAAAAATGGGAAGGGGGGAAGAGTGAGAAAATGGGGCAGGAAACAGAAAGGGGCACGCAAAAAATTTGGTAAAAAAATGTGTTTTAAATTATTTCTGAAACGGTTATTAATTACTCATCACATAGTTTGTACAATTTAGAAGTAAAATTTTTATTTTTGTTCTGGAAATATTTTTACCGGCATTTAGTCAATTTTTATACTGTAGTCGGTATTAATGTCATTACTTAAATGAAATTCGAAGTAATGGAATGTTTTATCAGAATCTGTTACTGTTTTTTCTCATTAATACATATTTTTAAATTTAGTTTTTCAAAATATATTTAAATTGGAAATACATATTTTTACGAATTTCTTGAACCTTCTGATTTATTCATGTAAGTATAAGACGGGGAAGAAATTCTGTGGTTTCAATATACTTAAATAAACAGTTAAAAAAAAAAAAAACGAACACTTGCTTTCTTTTAATGAAACTGCAACGCATTCCAATCATTCGTATTATATATATAATAGCATTAAATTTAAAGCTATACGAATCAAATCACAGACAATAGGTAAGTTTTGTGTATATTATACATAAAATAAATAAATGTAGGAAACGCGCGTGCCCTGAAGTCAACTCTCACCCAATAACCACTTGCGTTGCTGCCTCTACACTAAAGGACACTTCTCTACAACTCGCCTGGACGTAACTTCAAATATTACTATATTTTGTGGACTGATGATGAAGAAATGGTTACGACGCAAGCATAAACGTTAAGTAATATTTCCTTCATGGAACATTTAACAGAAACTGGCTGTGAAAACTTCCTTGCTATTTCAGCCATTATTTCGCTCACTAGGAATACGCATACGAACATAAGGGATGAGATATTGTCGTTGGGAGATGTGTCGATCTTTAAACAATTATTGTATAGGTGGTTCGGGATAAAGTGTGCACTAATAAAAGCCCTGCTTAAGTTGTATTTTCAGCCAATTCGTATCGTTCCGAGTGTAACGACTAACGACGGGAAATGACTAACCGCCTGGACAAGTCACTTGAAGTTAGCACGAGTAAGACAGATATGCAGTCAGTGGGAACCCTGGTCTAATAGATGGATAAGTAGTCATATACCGTAATAGCAACATCTATGGCTTGATAAAAATAAACGTATTATATAAAACACAAATATGTCGAATTCAGTTGATTTTATTTGAGTGGTGTTGCATTTAAAATGGAAAATACGCGGAAATACATTCGGTAGATCGCTGCCAACCGTACAATTATTAATGCAACTACTGTTAATGTAAAACTATATGCAGTCTCACAGTGAGACTCTCACTTAGTGATTTTTTTAGTGGTTAAATCTTTAGTACTCAATTCATCCCGAACAACCTATAAACAAACATTATGTAGAAATGTGGCGGTGTTTTTTACACTCACAAAATAATAAAAAGTTTACAACTCAACATTAAATGACAAGAAACTTATTCTAGCCGAAGACGTCAGGAGGTAATTACAAAAACCCCTACTGATAATCCAATACGAAAACACGAAAACTAATACAATTCTGGTTTTAACGTTTTTTTAACATGTAAACTTCGATAATTTAAATACATAAAATTAATTGCAATACCAACTCATCAACGTACAGTCGAAACCGCTGGACCTAAAAGCATGACATTTTATTAAGGATTGCTTTCTTTTACACCGTAGGCACCTACTAACAAGGTATTTTTCCAAATTAAGAATTAAACTGGAGGAAATGTGTTTTCAATGAATCCTCGATAGCGCTTAAATCCGTTACGTTTATGAGGTGATTACTGCATAAAAACGAAGCTGACCAAAATTAATACTACCAGATATTTCAGAATTAGAAAATAAAAATGGGGGAAGGAGGGATAAATACCCGTAAAAAGTATTTTAAAACAATCCTCGATAACTGTTAAACTCGTTTAGGTCTTGAGGTGATTTTGGTTTCGCAATAAAGCTGACGCATATCCTTTAAACACATTCAGAAAATTTTGAAGTTCAACTTCTAAGAGAATTAAGAAATAAACCGTAGTTTAAGTTAATCCACAATGTCTATTTAACCTGTTTAGGTATCGAGAAGATTTTTGAATCAGAGTGAAGCTTACGTATAAATACCTAAACAGTTATTTTACGATTTTTTTAAATTGTAATATTTAGAGGGTGAAAATATGTAAAATGTTCCCGATATCCCGAAAATCAGGTATGACCTCGAAGGAATGAAAATTATTACGTCTTGCCGTCCTAACCTCTCTGAGAGCAAGCATTTGTAAACACATATTTAATTTTTAAAATTCTGACGACAAATGACTGAAAGTATCTCCCTTACAAAGATAATATTTGTTTAATGTATACAGCAATGTAACACAAAACTGTGTCACCATTAAAACATAAAACAGTTCGACAGTAACATTTGTGGGATAACTTTTTTTTCAAACAAACAGCCAAATTATAGAAAATTACTTTCTTTGCCGCAAAGATAGAACAATAATTCTCAAAGATTTGCTTTTCAAATAAGGAATTATCGACATGGATATATGATTTTTATCACGTTTTGCTTAACTTACTTTCTTGTTAATTTGTTTGTCTTTTCGGTAAAAATGAGGTGTTCGGTAACCACGAAGACTCTACTTGTACAGGGTTGTATTACTCGATATCTTGTCTGTCTAGTACAATTTTTTCAAAATATTTTAAACTGGCCTCCCATTGAGCATGAAATCCTTTATACACATAAAAATTATTTAAAAAAATATTATTCATCGTTAATCTAACCTTCCGATGTGATAGAGACTAAAAACTTTAAACATAACTCACAAAAGGATGACAATGTAACATAAGAGAAAAAGATAATGTGGAAAGTATTGTTGAAAAATAGAGTTTGAAATGCTCCTTTTTAATACACATGATTGCGAAATTTCACTCGCACATACGTAAGAATAAAATGCAAAAATATTATGAAATTATTTTTTAGACCACATTTCAAAACGTAGTATTAAAACGCAAAACGTAGGGCGAATGCAAATGAAAAGAGTATATGACGTTAAGAAAACTCACAAAACAATTCATGTAATTTGCAGTTCAATGAAATTGTAGGAACTCAAGTGAAGTATTCATGAATTAAGTACTACATATTGCACGCATTCAACGTTTAACTTGTTTATTTATTTAGTTTTATTTACATATTCTCTAATGTAAAATAAGAATTATTTACCACAAACTAAACAGCCGTGACGAAATTATCTTCCGTAAAGAAACGTTTGACTTTTGTACTCACACAAGTTTATTTTACGTGCATGTTGATTATAACGAACACAGCTTTTTTATACTGTCTCTAAAGTGATTATTGTGAATTTGGAATCACTGGCTACAACTTTTATCATATTTTTTTATTCCTTTGTATGAGTACCTCGACGATTTTATTTTTATAGCAAAGAGTGTACTTAACAGCGTCGTATATGAATATGAAAATACAACAAGCAAAACTTTTAAAATACAGAGGAAAAGTAACTAAGATGATTGTTTAATACGAATTCTTGTCAATTTTTTTAACTGATGCAGCAATTCAAGGCAGTGAATGAACAGGTGTTTTTAGTGTCTCTATGTAAACAAGTTGCAGATTGCTGACAAAATCAATACAGTTTTTATTTACTTATCAGACAGAAGTTGTTTCCCCAACTAACAGAAGCAATCTGAATGAGTGCAGCGCGATCAATGCCAGGGAGAATTAGGAGTCGTTATACACAATTTGCTATCGCTAGTACCAACTGAGAAAATACGTGTCAGCTGCAGCTGGCGGCGGCGGCAATATCGGGCTACATATTTCAGTTCTGACATACGAGTTACTGAAGAACCGCGGACACGATGGTGAGAGTCAAAAGCAGAATTTTATGTGTGCATTTAGTTCTAGTTAATTTTGTGACAGCACTTGACCTAACTACGATAGCTAATAGTCATATGAAGAAGGAAGTGACAGCAATGTGCAGAGACTTTATAGACGACGTGTATTCCAGCACAGTGGGCTTTGTGACATTCGTGTTGCAGGATGACTCCAGTCTCCAAGTTACTGACGAGGTACTTGCTTACTTCCATGCTACAACCTACTTATCCACAATCACCATGCATATGTACAAGAACAATACATTACAAGACGTGTTTTCGAAAGACATGATGACAATGACTACAACTCATGGAGTGTTCTGGTTAGCTAACCAGTTGGATAGCGAATTTTGGAAAAATCTAGATGTTCTCACAACTCTATCGTTTTGGACTCCTCATTCTCCATTCACTTTAATTGCAGCTGCAAATATGGTGTTTCCACTCACTGATCAGATCGCTGATACGTGGGATAAATACCGTCTTCTCAATGTGATTATAATTTCACTACATAACAATACAATTATGAAGTATGCCAATTGCTCTGGAAATAGTTTCGTTCCAAAGTACAAAGCAGGTATTCAAATATATGATCAGTTTGCTGAGGGCGGTGGTTTGTTTGAAATTAGAACCAACACTAGCTATAGGAAGTTACTGAACAGGAAGTTAAATGACATCCAAAGACATGAAATCGTGGTGCGTGTGCTATCTTCCAGAAACGACTGGAGAAACAATGATATAAAACACAGTATTTTATACAATTCCGAAAGCAAACCGATAATTGAAATCATAAACAAAGTCAATGGGTCCTTGAAAGTTTTGCTGGAAAACGAAGTAAAAAACATTGACATATTTGGAACTCGTTTTGTAAAATTTCTTGGAAATCAGATGACTTCAACATTTTCGTATGAGCAAACTTGTATATCGCAAATTGTTGCTAAGTCAGAGCAGAAACCACTGTATTTAATTGTTTTCATGCCATTCACAGCAGGTCTGTGGGCTCTTTACTATGGTAGTGTATTTATTATTGCCCTTATTAGTAACATAGTCATATTGAATAAATTTATAGATGTGAAATTTATGGTAGAAATAGTTAGAATGTCCACTAGTGGTACATCGATGCTTTATCGGTCTACAGCAAACTCGATCCACAGATGGTTTATTTCTTGCTGTCTTCTCTTCAGTCTTATTATGATAAATGCTTACAGCAGTGGATTAGCCAGTTATCTAACCACACCACACTTTTATCCCGACATTGATACATTTGCACAACTTGATAAATTTCAGTTGCCAGCGGCTTTTGAAATAGTAGATGATGTCCATGATATAGATGATATTATTGGAAGCCTCGACGATGTCGACGAAGTTTATTTTAGCTTTGCTTTCAGGACAGTCATTGTTGAAGACAGTTACGAGATACTGGATATGATAGCAAAATACAAGAACATATCGCTTATATCAGGAGTTCGTGCTCTTGAAATATTCGTTAAACTGAGAGAATATTTTAAGGACGATTCTCCATTATTACATGTTGTAGAAGAATGTCTTTATATTGGACGTCTTTGTTACGAATATCCACACAGATCTCCATACGAAAACACATTTAATAAGTATTTAGGTTTATTTTTTGAAAGAGGAATGCAACGGAAATGGCTTTCTGATGACATATTTGCAGTGGAAATGAATGTCTCCCAGTCAGAGAGTGAATCTCAAGTAAAAACTCTTAAAGTTGGGCACATTGTTGTTCCACTCTTAATTTTGTGTCTAGGAATAATTCTAAGCTTTTCTGTGTTTTTACTTGAAAAGTGCACTGTTCTATGGCAGTTTTTGTAAAGTATGTGTGAAGTTATGGATCTAAATATATTTTATTGGTCATAATATTACTTGCAATTTTTTTAATGACAACAATTTAAAATCTAGTGAAATTTTTTGGAAGTTCATGAGTAGTGTTCCGGATAGTCTTGATTACAAGAGAGATTTGATTAATTTTGCAGTACTGTTCATTTGGCACTGTTTTATATCTGTGTTCTTTGTAACTTGGCACTGAGGATTAGAAACTTTTCTCATTCTCTTTAATAATAAAAACATCAAACAGATCAACTTAATGTGTGTTTTATTAGTAGGGCAGGATTAATACGAGTATTATTTGTTAGTGACAATAATAATTACTTGTTTGTAGTCATTCTTAGCAGGCCAAGTAGTAGACAACGTGTGTAGATGAGCTCACAGCCTATTCATTTCCAGCACCAAACTACTGATTTTGGAACGTACAACACGTCGCCTACAATGTGTCTTCATAGTCCTTATTTGCTGATTGTAATATTTAATCCACCAAGAGGAAAATTTTCTTGTCAATTATCCAGCCTATTTGTGATGTATGACGTTTCTACACATTCACTGTAGAGGCAAGTATATTACATAGAAGCACGCACAAACATTCTTCTTGAGGAAAGTTGACTATATGGAAAATTTTACTTTTGATTAACCAAAAGTTAATTCTATGTACTAAATTGTAAGCATATTTGTTATTTTATACAGTGTTATTTTACGCAGTAGGGCCTATATGCCAGAAGTTCATCGATACGCAATTGTAGTTAACTTTAACTGCCACAGAAACACAGCATACTCTTCTGATTTCTCTGGACTTACAATGTTTACAGGCAATGTGATAATAATCACTGAAGGTATTATAGAAACATTCAAACTTTTATATAAATACTAACAGTAACTTAATTATTTATGAGAAAACCATATTACAAAGAGCTAAAATTTATTAATATGAATTTCAAAGTATGTTCCAAAATATTTTGAAAACAAACCGAACCTTATTGATTCTAATATTTCATAATTTCACGTAATGTATCGGAAACTAATCACAAATTTTGAAAATTGAGATATGGAAATATTACACTTATTGATTAATTAATTGAAATTTAATATATTTTAGTATATCATTAATTTAATCAAAGTGATCATAAATATACATGCTTCGTAAAAAAAGTGATTTTATACTACGAAAAAAAAAAAACCGAAAGTGACATTATTTTGCTATGTTTGAGAAAATCTTGTATATTACTGTTAACCTTCGACTATACATTTTTCAGAAACAATTACATACACACATACATTCAATTTGCGTACGAATATATATATATATATATATATATATATATATATATATATATATATATATTAGGACAACATACCATACATATGCGCATATAATACGTACAAACATACATACATAAATACAGAACAGTATTCCGCTGGTGTTGTGCCAATTGGTAGGTACCATCTTCTTGATTGGTTTATGCGAGTTTTTTCTCGGCATGTAGATCCGTAAGGTGCTTTCTTTTCGACAAAGTATGTTTCTCTTTTTTCTCTCTTTTTGATTATTCTATCTAATGATAAATGTCTGTTAAATATTACAATTTTAACCGAAGCTACAATTCTTTATGTTACAACTTTTATTTCACTTGCAATGTTTTTTTTTGTTTGTTTGTTCGGATTAAATATAATACTTTAATTCCAAAGCAGTTATCCTCTACAGATTGAGCACAAATTTAGCGTACACGTTTATTTTGGACGTCAGTGTATAGTAAGCTAAGTAAAGTCATTCTAAATGCAATATGGTGGACCGCCAAAGATGGCGGTATAGTTATTTTTTATTAACTCCCATGATATGGGTGTCAAATGAAAGGGTTTACTGAGAAGAATACCAATAAGATTAACTAATAGTAAACAAATTACAAACTTTTATAAAACTGGCAATGTTGGCATGTTTTTCGTGTTAAAACTTGCAACTGAATTTTAAAGCAGTTATCCTCAACAGACTGAGCTGAAATTTTGCATACACGTTTAGTTTGGATGACAATGCATGGTTATCTAAGTGACGTAATTCTAAATCCAATATGGCGGGCTAGTTATTTTTATGCACTCCTGTGACAATCGTTTCAAACGGAAGAGTTTTGCTGAGAAGAATACGAATTAAACGACATACACGCTCAGCTCTTCGAGGAGATGGTGTAGGCCACGGTCGTAGAAGAACAGGTCTGGACACTCGCCTATCTAACAATGTATTTTGCTTGACCCCCTTGTTGTTTGGCTGTAGTTCGTCAAGTTACCGAGAATGCCGTACTTTTTGGCGCTGTTTTCCGGGCGGTCGGAATCAAACTCCGTCAACTTTTTTTCCATTGTTAAATTTATAAAGTAAATAAAGATTGCTAGAGCCTTTTCTTAAATTTGTGAGCGAAGAAAGCATTTCATAAATTGATAAAAAATACGTTTTGATAAATTGTTTATCTTAGCGGAAAGGAAGTGGGCGGAGTTTAGGCCGACCGCCGTAACATCAGCGCCAATAAAACACAATATTGTCGGTAACTTGGTGAACTACAGCCAAACAACAAGGGGGTCAAGTTTCCAGGCGAGTGTCCAGACCTGTTCTTCTACGACCGTGGTGTAGGCCTACTACTGCCCGGATAAACGGTAAGACCTAGCTAAACGTGCGCTCCGACAGTAGTATTAATGTCTTTACGAGCGCGCCAGGCGGGCGATGTAACCCAAACTCACGTTTCAAAATTTTTTACAACCATTTATTAACATGCGGAAGACAATGGTAACACTCACAAACTCATACACGTACACTAAGCACAACCTTTATACTCAATATGTCCCATAACTTTAATATCGCCCAAACTACCATCTAGTTTAATGTATACCATTAGCTCATCACCAAGTTAAAACTTAACTTTCTTCCTAATGAACACAACTGGGGCTTGCATACAGTTTATAACACCAGTCGAAGAACCTATATTACAACTAAACGACTTCCAACACATACCATTACGAGGGTCTATATCACTTATATAATTTACAATACCAGAACTAGCAAGATAATGTTTCTTATAAAAACTAACTTGTAACAATCCATTACAAAATCTTGAAAGAATTCCTTTAAAACTAAAACGATACAACAAAGACATAAACACAAAAATTTCTTCTCCGCAGAAACCACTTCGTTGGATCAATTTCACCAGTAACAGCGTCCTCTTCCAGTGTTAAGACGTTCTTGAAGACCTCCCTATAACAGTAACGTCTTCGTCTGTAGCGTCTTCTATAGTATGGCACCTCGTCTTACCAGTGTTTGGTACATGGGCGGCAAAGTTGACCATCAGTGCAGTCCTCCAGTGCGCAGGAAGTACGAAACAGATAACAGATAACGCTATCAATTCCGCTCTGTTGCCTACATGTTACACTCTCAGATACAGTTGTACAGTTGTCAGCCAGGCAATAATATAGACCTAACAGCCCGAGGAATTTCTAGCGGTTGTGCAGAAAATCCAAAATCAAACTCGGAACTGTGTTTAGTTAGGTACAAGTAAGCTTCGTGCTGAAATAAGTGGCGCTCATCTCCAAACACCCAAGTCAAGGTGAGGCCGTGCCGAGGACTGAGTGGCATTAGGTTGTGTCAAATATGTCGTGAACATACCACCTCAAGGTACTGTAGCGAACCCTGGCGTATATTACCTATTTTATAACAATATATTTTATCTTACAATTATTTATGTCAAGGTCAGGTTACATATTGTATTCTTGTTTATCTACACAGGTAAATCCCGCGACAAGCTTTTATATAATATAAAATTGTGTAATGTAGTAAATTAGTGATTTTGATTTAATTTAAACGATATTATACTCTTCTTTTTAGAGCATTTAAAGAAAATCTTGTTTTTAAAAGAGTTATTAACTAATATATTTATTTATAATAATTTAGTCTTGTAAATGTTGTAATATGTGCTAAGTGTAGAAGTTGCCACTAAGTTGTGTACAACTCACAGGTTGGCGATTCTAGCTGGACTGGTGTCTTCCCAGCGTGTCTGTTTTTGTCATCATTATGCATTGAACTGCATTTGTGAGCTCAATAAACCTTGCTCTTGAGAACTTGGGCCTGTATTCATTTGACCAGTTGAGACGAGACTCCATCCCAAAATATAACAATGGTTGTTCCGTCCTCTTCGACGCCAAGAAAAATACATTTTAATTACAAGACCAGTTACTAACATGTTTGCAGTTATTTACTTATTGTGAAAATGTAAAATACTTAGGAACGAGTCAACGCA
Source organism: Medauroidea extradentata (assembly GCA_003012365.1). Lineage (NCBI taxonomy): Eukaryota > Metazoa > Arthropoda > Insecta > Phasmatodea > Phasmatidae > Medauroidea > Medauroidea extradentata. The sequence continues at coordinate 25,439 of PNEQ01065913.1, read as the reverse complement.
CATCACAAAAAAACCCGAACAGCAATAAAAATTAACTGAAAAATTTTTCTGAAACAAATAGTGAAATAGTTTAATTAAAAAATATTCCACATTTTCTTAAGAATAGCGCAGAATTACTTGCTTTACAGTTGTAATAATTTAATTTCAATTTTAATTATTTATTGTCCTGCAGACTACAATATATGTACAAAATTTTATCAGTAGTATAGGACTCGTTATCAGGAGATATATACATTAATATACATATTTGCAATACATAACAGTACAAGGTATATCGTTTGGTTACTTTTACTTTGTTGAGCATCTGCATTAACATTATTTGTACGTTTATTAAACATTGATCATTGAACAGGGAAGCTGAGGAATTGATTAATGTAATGTGAATAATCAAATTATATGTACATACAGTTGCCCACAATATATTTCAATTGGAGACTGTACTCAGGGGCGTCATTTAGTGGGGCAGAGGGGCAAATGCCCCCCCCCCACCCTCCTGGATTTAGAATTTTAACTGTTTATTTTTCGTATTTTTCCATTAAAATAATGCTAACTTAAGCGCATAAAAATTAAATTTTATTATTAAAATTTCTAATTTATGCACGCTCAATTAATGTTAAAAATTGCAACAAGGTCACTGTCGTTGAAAAAATCTTGCCCCCTCCCCCTCAATCCTAGAAATACCTGAAGTGACGCCCCTGCTTTACTCTTAAGTTAGATATTAGTATTAAGACACTTAATGTCACATAAGTGTAACAATATTATTGTTACGTTATATTATTCGCCTCCCACCAAGTCTATCCAGTCGATCCTTGGCGAGGTCTATCGAGATTTTCGAATGTAATAATCGTACCGTACGATGCCACTGGTCAGTGGACTGTCTCTGGGATTTTCTGTTTCCATACACCACTTCATTTCAGAACTGTCCCATATCACACAGTAAATAATCTTCAGACGCGACATAAAAAATCGTTTTATTCTTGTTACTTGTACCCACTCTCGAGGTTTATTAGTTCGTATGGCTGTTTCTACTGTCCGAGAAACTGTAATTAGTTTGTATCTTAATTGAACAAACAAAAATCGTTAAATGGGACGTAACTTATCTGTTGATTTCCTCACAAATTTTGAAATTTGGCTGAATTCAGTACTACCCAACAACCATGTAAGGTTAACATCTGTGAAATCCTATCATCCCAAAGATAACACTAGTTCCGTAAAATTCGAGCCTTGTCACTTCTGTTACACTTATGTGTTCCGTGTTCATCCTCACCTCAACCACCAGTCACCAGCGCTGACTGAAATAACTCAACTTCACTTAACATTTTAAATTGTCTACCCTAGATATTTAAAAGGAAACGTTTAAAACTATTACTGATCCGAAAAGCAAAGTGCAGGGTTGTTGTTACGATTTAGTAGACTCTCGTGTTTTCTTAATGTTCAGACCCAAACATTCATCACTGACACGAACGTGTCAAACTACAAGTATTGAAAGATATTTAAAAGCGAATCACAAAGTAATTTTATTCAACGTGGAACCCCGAACACATAAAATAGTGATTCACATTCGGAGGGCAACGGGTTGGATACTCGGCTCCGCCCAAAACGATAGATATGCGAGCATTCAGATTTCCCCAAAATTACGCTTTCTAGCTGGCTAGCGAACCAGGACACGTCGTGTTATGTAACCATTGTCATACATTCATATTTACATACGAAAATAAATAAATAAATAAATATATATATATGGTATCTAATAATATTCCATTGTTGTTAACTTACCTATATCTACTTGAATGTTTAAATAAATAATGTCTGCACTATACGGAAACTCTTGTCGTTTTGTTATAAATACTCACAGCTGTGCTTCACAGTATTTGTGTACTCATTCACTGAAAGTAAAGTTTCTTTCCAACTCTACACTTTTATTGAAACTCTGAATTCCGATAATTTCTATTGTTGATTTATAGAAGGCAATTTTAATGTTTCGCCAATAAGACTATTTTTTATGGCTGAAGTTTATTTTCGATGTTTTACATAGTCCCTTGTCGTACAGTGAGTGCTCTTTTGTGACGGTGGGCTAAATAAATTTTAAATACGAGAATACACTCTATAACATACTAATAGTGATACAAGATGGGTTTGTACTTACTCCATTACTGTTTGAATGGTGAATAAACACACATACCCTGTCACAATTGTTGCAATTAAAGTCTAAGAGGATACATTAACGATTCTCTTGTAGTTTGTATAATGCACCGATTGGTCCTGAACTGCTGACAAATAAACATCAAAATAAGAAAACAGGCAAATAGAAAAGTGAGAACTTGTACTTTTATGTGTATTTAAGTTGCAATGGCACTCAGACTGAGTTTTACAGTTTTCTCATTTAAACGTTACAAGATTTCATTCTGAAGACATCCTCATTTTCAAGCTGATGCATGCTACGTTTTGGCACATAGTGGATAAATTTCCTGCATATATTCCGTATTCAATAAAGGAGAAGTTTGTACTTGACAATTATAATAACAACTTAGCAGACTACAAACAATTAGGTTCTTTTTATTTCCTTAATACGTTTTTCCTTTTAAAATTCCATTACTAGGAGCCAGTAGTTTCCACGAAGAAATTTCTTAAAGTACCAAGAAAACATTTTGTTAAATGTAACTGATGCGCGGAGGATAAGTGTATAAAATACGTCTTTGTTTCAAAGCCTCACAAGTACACCTGCATCTCTGATTCTTGGTCAATACTGTGCCCTCTGTGCCTTGAGATTTTCCCGCAAATAACAGACTATGATATGTCGCAGTAACTTGCTCTGATTGGCTCAGTGAAATAACTGACTTCTCTACACGAAGACACGATGCCGCATGGAAGCAGATTTACTCTTATGGCAGTGAAACAAAGTGGTGCAAAAATATTTCAGCAAAACCTACATGCCTCTAGCCATTACATACAAACCAAATACACATTCATACAGTCAAATTATATTTTGCACAGCATACACCTGCATTGTGCTGGACCAGTGTACAAGAGAGTGTACAGTCAACACTTTGGCAAGACAGTATCTCGACCAGATATACCAACACATCTGGAACTGTGTCTTCCCAAATATACCTTACATATACCTATCTACACAACACTGCTAACTTAACTCCCCTTAGCTCTATCTGAAATATTTTAAAATTATATACTGTGTTACAAACACTGATTTCTTCAACCGTAGTGCCCAGTACTACTAAAAAGAATTATACCGCTTATACAAGCCGTATCAAATCGCTTTTGCCAGAATTATATTTCCAAAAATAATACAAAATGCGAATAAAAATCATAACAGGCTTACTCAGTTATTTTATTAAATTTTTGAGTTTAATTATTTACAACGTGTAACATAACTTGACACTTGCAGAAACCTTTAATGAAAGTTTTCATTTTTGCGTATAAGTATTATACCCTTAAATATTAAAGTAATACGCACAATCAGGAAGTCAAATTTTTTTCTATTTCGGGAGCCCTTATTTGCCAACTACACTCCTCGTATTCGTAAATATCAAGATTCATGTCAGGATTTGTATCAGCATTCATACAAGGATACACATCTGATTTCACATCCCTGTTCACGTCAACAAGATTATATTCGTCTTTTTCCTTATGGACAATTTTTAATACGAATAATAATAATATTTTCTTGCAAAAAAACTAAACATATTATTTAACAGCGCCATAAACTATACGACGGCATTCGGTTTTAGTAATCAGTCATTATATACGCATTACTTGATGGCCCTGGCACAGCGAGTGTTTGATTACGATTTGAAAATAACATTTATATACTTGCTCGCGAAATCATTTGTTTTTAAGTTCATGTATATTTGAGTTGTGATAAAATCAGCCGAAACACTCAAAATTATCTTACGTAATTCATAAATGCACATTACTATTTCCTATACATTTTCGAAAAAAAAAAAAAAAAAAAAAAAAAAAACATTTAATTATTCCTAGGATAAAAAAAATAACTAATTTTTTGACAGAAATTTTCCGGCACTTCAAATTTCATATATGAAAATCTGTAATAATTATAAAAGTGATAAATCACAGGAATTATGTTTTTGTTAGTTTTCAAAATAAAAAAAATCTAAAACATATATTTTTTTAAGCTGGACACGGAGCAAAATGACGTTAATGGCCACAAACAACAGTTTTATAAACATTTTGAAAATTTTTAATTTCTTCGCTAAATATTTTGGGTACCCCGTCCTTCCTCTTTGTCCGTTCGGACGAACGATAAAGAACACATACGTCAGAGACAGACATACAGTAACGTTATACATAGAGCTTGCATGTTTAAATGGTCAGATGTTATGAGTTCATCGCATAGTGATGTGTTTTAACATGGAGCTATAACTATATTTTCTAAGTAAGCGACTGTCCTGCCCCATTTGTCACGTGAGTGAGTGCATTGGTCAACGCTCAACGTCGAGGTCTTTAGCACTGGGTTTCCCCCGTGTACCCCTACAAAGGACTTGTGCTGTTCGAGCAAACGTTATACGTCCAAATAATCAATGGGACATTCAAATTAAAAAATTATAAATAATCAGTAATTATAACATGGTTTGTAATGCTCCATAAGGAAACTACAAACAACTTTACATTTTTAGAAAATAAAGTCAACGGTAACTTGTCATCTTCATGGTAATGTAATATTATTTAATGATATTAAACTGTTATTATGTTACAATAACCATATTAGGTATTCTATTCGCAGGCATAAGACATGTGCATTAGCGGCGATAAAATTTAGATATTTAAGATTAATTCCAACTAACACACAAGTATAATAGTTGCTTCCCAATCTTATGGGACAATAAATCAAATAATTGAATAGTAACTTGCAAATCTACCGTGCTTCAATAACTCAGTAAAGAACAATGAAATATTTTACTCTTAGTTCTAAGGTAAAGTCCCCCACAAGAAAGAAAATACATTGTATTGACATTATAAATATTCCATGTCAGTTCACTAAGTAAGAACATGAACTTCTGTTTACCTGCCTTCTATCAACAAAGACTCCTAAAATCTTTAGTTTTGTAAATTTAACCAGAAGATTAAATGAAAAAAGACTTGCCGGTTACCGTGAGAATTAAATAATATTAAACAACAAACTTTCTTGACAAAATAAAAACAAATCTTATAATTATCATTATCACCTTCATCTGGAGAAAATTCTAAATGTAAATACTCAGATACAAAATTTCAGTGCGTTATTATATCGTCAACAATTAATTTTCCAGTGCATAAATTAAGGGCATTGAGAGAGATATTGATAACCCACTATACATCACAACTCTGTTATGCATATGTAAAGTTAACATGTAATTATACCAAGGAATTTAATTAAAATCATCACTATTTTTAGATGTTTTCAGTTATATAGCAAGTAACCAATAAAAATATAAGCAACTTCACCATGATTATACATAGGCCTATATATTTAGACACACACACACACACGGAGATATTCCTCACTGTCGCTCCATGTCCTAGTATTATTTTATGAATGTTATGTCAAGTAAACATATAATAATGATTGTACTGCTCAGTAATTTGACCTGCACTCATAATATGTTCGTCAGAATGTTAGTAATAAGAAAAATTATATATATATATATATATATATATATATATATATATATATATATATATATATATATGTGTGTGTGTGTGTGTGTGTGTGTGTGTGTATGAGGAGAACAAGACAGGACTAGCTACAGCGCTATGTTGCCACATTGTGCATAAAAATGTCGTCGTCCAACATTTTATAATAACGGTTTCGTCTCTAATTTAGCTGAGAATTCGCGTGGAGTGTTTATTATGCGTTAGTTACTGGACGCATATTATATATATATATATATATATATATATATATATATATATACATATATACTTTTAAATACATTTATATATGACTAATTAATTAGTGTAATAAGCAATAAAGCTTCGCATGCAATAGAATCATTACTACATTGTTCTGCCATTTCGTGCCCTATTGCTTAGTCTCTTATATCAGAATATACAGTATGAGATTACCATTGTATTCTTTTATAAAATTTAAAAATTTATAAACTACGGGCTACCGTTGTCTTTTCCTGGACTCTTCAACTGTCACTCCGGATGCCCTCAACTTCGGCAATTTCCGGTAAGGTTTACGAGGTCTGCACTCTGCGCCACGTCTTGTTTGTTACCTAGTCAGATACTAAACTTAGTGTTTGAATTTATGCATATTTGACAAATTGTTACTCTGACCTAGTATTTATTACGATTCGCTTACGGTCTACGCAGCTCGTGTTTGCTCTGCCTCGAACATTGCCACACAGTTCTGTAGTAGTGGCATAATTTAAGACGTTGTTAATTGTTTATGCTTTCGTCAAATGCGCCGCAAACTTATACTCTAGAACTTAAAAATTTGTTGAGGCACGTATATGAAAACTTTTTAAAGATGGCTATCTACATCGATAAGAAAGTGTTCGTTTGAGGTACGTACACTGTAAAGGCCGGGCTATAATTTAATTGTCCATTGCTGTGTTCATTGTACACTGCGTGCTGATTGGTTCAAATGATCACGTGATATTGTTTCTCGTGTACCTTGACAAGTATTGTCCCAAATATATTGTCAAAATTTATAATTTAGTCCCTCCGTCCTTCGTTAATCGAAAGAAGAAGAATAATTTTCACAACATTAAACGGTGACAAAAATAAACTTGAGAAATACAAGCATTAGTATTCACGATGTCAACAAAGAACACGAAAGGAAAAGACATTATAAAAAAATAATAGAGATTGTTATTCAAACAACGAAATGTTATTTGCATTTTAAATAAAGAGTTTCATGAACGAGGCTTGTTCACGAAGTTGTTTTTAAATAACCTTTTAAAACAACCGCGAATACATTTTATTTACGCAGTTATTGACTGTCAGCCTCCAAATAAACACACCACGATATACAACAAAACAAGAGACGATCGAAGAAATGAAAAGTCCATGAAAATGTTCTGCACTCTGGCGTTACTTTTCTGAGTCTGCAGGATGAGACAGCTCAACTGTGACGTCACATTTCTGAGTGTCGCTTGGTGATGTAGAGAGATGATGAGACAAGAGGACACGAATGACCATGGGGCATAATATTTTAGTAATACCTTGGTAATTATAAAGAAATTTTGTGTACTATTGAATCAAATCGGCAGTAATAACTGTAGTGACTTTAATTTTTTTTTTAAGACAAATTGTGGGCTAGGAATATAGTTTTTACTTTTTTCAAAGAAAACAAAATTTATCTCAGAAGAAAACCTTTTGAAAAAACAATAACTAACACAGATATAAAAAATTTTAATTTTCCCTGTTATGAGGCATAAGCTAAACATCCATGAACAAATTCTTATGTTATCAGTAAAGAAACGTTAATATCACATGTACTAACTCAAAATCCCTTTATATGCATGTTTACTAAAATGCACATGGTTTTTATAGTACGGTCTTTGAAAAAGCAACTGTGAATACGAAATCACTGGCACTAACAAGTATCTATTTTCGATTCTGCTGGGTATATTAGGTGAACGTTTCATTTATAAAATTATAATATACAAAAAGTAAAAAATTAAACACTACAAGAAAGTTACATTAAAATTGTATTTTGATATAAATTCTGTTTGTGAATGAATCGTTACGTCATAATGCCATAAGTAAAAAAGCTTAGAATCAATAATTATTATTTTTCATTTTAAATCTTTAAAATAAATTCTACTTTAAATACAACGTAGTGTGTACAGTTAATGAGGGAACAAATTAGTTTTAAAGAACACGTTTGTAAATAAGGATCGTATTATGCACTATTTTTGTTTGTGTATCTTTGATGAATGATTGAAAAACTAACTTCTTCTTATACATCATATTTAACAAACACGTCTGTACTGTTTCCTTAGAGTAAATATATTACCTCTATGACTGTTTCACATCAGTTTTGTTTCTTACTCAAAGTTACAAGAACAATGTTTGTTTTCCCACGAGCAAATTATTTTTCTCGTTTCCATACAATACAGTGAACTATTTCTCTTTTTACAGTTCAGCCAACACACTCGCAAGAAATACTCAACTAATTGTAATTGCCCACTATTATTTAACCACTATTTAAAATTAATTAAAACAAATAATCGTACATTATGCCCTTACACGGAATCAAACACAACATAACAACAATTATATTATACGGAGAATAAAAAGTTAATTACGAGTCCAAATTATGTTTGCCATTAATATGAAGTTCCAGAATTGTCCATGGATAGAACACATAAGGTTATCTTTCTATAACTGGACTAGTATCCCTACATAATGACATGTTACAACACTGCAACGTATATTTTGTGACTTTGATGAGTGGTAATACAAAATCTGTGAGGCCTATTTTTTATTTGCTTGGGAATAAATTATATGTTATCTTATGTGTAAATGTTGAAAATTGTTTGGCACAAATATAGAACAAAATTAATTGTTACGGCTCGTACCCCCTTAAAGAAAGGCGTATATAATTTTTATTACATATCATGCAAATAATTACAATGTTTGATGTGGCCTGTTTTAAGGTCGCAAGTCTTGACAGCACGCCCGCGGTCTTAGATTGTATGTGACTGAAAACGTGAAATAAAACAAAAAAACTTAAATTTCCTGAACCTTATAACCTTGTTTAATATTATGTATCTGCTTTCGAAATTTTGTTACTGTGAATTAAAAATGTTAATTGCATGTGTTTGAGCTCGTGCGGAAGATATGACGCCGAAATAAAGTTCGTTTTCAAATTTACTGAGTTGCTGTTGGCGTAATGAGCACTTTAAGCTTACGTACTAGGCGTTGAATGATTGTCACAACAGTTGTATGCATTTTTCTTGGAAACAATTCATTATTTTCACTTGCAACGTGACGATGTTATTTGTTCCTTACGACGTAAAGCTCGAATAGAAAAGACGAAATGTTCAGAAAACGTGGCAGAGAAATAATTTCATTGTTTTGAGGGTGGTCACGCCTATTGTTTTCATGAAACGGAAATCAGCGAAGGCTTGTTTATTTATAGTTCGAATTCTTAGCGTCAAAAATTATCGTCCAAATTGGGATGACTTAGATCCAAATATTTTCAATGTTTTGCAAAAATACTATGTTTAAACTCAAATTTCAAGGGCTTGGCATTCACTTGTCTGGAAAGTTTCCCACGTAATTTCTCCTTACTTTTTCTCGAGATATTACTTCCGCCCCCAGAAATTTTTGACATAATTACTATTACGGCCCGTATATCTAAATTTCCACTCCTAAATTTGTGGATGGCGTGGAACGCATAACTTGAAGTATTTAAAAATAACTTCTGTGAATTTAAAATTTTTTTAGTTGTAAATGTGCATTCCCACAAACTCACACGCACACTCACACAAATGAATATTTGCACTCACAGTACGCATTATGGTGAAATACGTTACTTACACTATTTTAAAAATTTATAAAACCAGATAGGAACAATGGCGTGGCTCAAGGTAGTAAAAATATATATGCATTTACGTTTATTTTTTATTCGACACAGTAATGAAGGTTTTAAATAATTCAAATGTGCTCAACTCGATCGATTCTCTCGCCCATCATAATGGTTTGATATTCAGTATACTGGGATAGAAATGAAATATATTTAGTTGACACTGTCTTTACACATATGACAGCAAGTGACTGAATGGTTGGAATTTACTTAATACAACTCCCTTTTGAACGATTATAACAAAGAATGAGATATTATCATGAGTCAAATTTTTATTTTGTATTTACAGTTTCTTCAAAAGATATGGTATCTCAAAACATTTCTTCAGTGAATTTAAGGCAGTTACATGAAGAAGTAATTGACAGTATTAAGCAGAGACAGGCTTTAAAGGTGAAGTGTAAAAAATTAATTTACGGTTAGAAGCGTGACTATAGATAATAGAAACTCTATGTACTTGTTTTATGTCCACTTGAAATCTGATATACAAAATAATTCAAACGAGCTCGAAGCGATCCATACACGCTGACATGTCACAATTTGACGACCTTTTCTGCAGTACTCGGGGACTATGAAGCACTGTACACATCGCTTTAAATACATGACCGTATCTGTGGAATATTGTGATTATGTAACACTTTTTCCGCTACTATAAGAAATTGAAACATTGCTACAATGACCATAGTAATAATTTTATTTCGTTCATTCTAACAAACTGTATTCCACAATTTCTCTTTAGTGTCACTCAAGACAGTCATATGAAGAAGGAAGTGGCAGCAATGAGCAGAGACTTTATAGACGACGTGTATTCCAGCACAGTGGGCTTTGTGACATTCGTGTTGCAGGATGACACCAGTCTCCAAGTTACTGACGAGGTACTTGGTTACTTCCATACTACAACCTACATATCTACTGTCATCCTGCACATGTACAAGAACAATACATTACAAGACGTGTTTCCCAAACATATTATGACAATGGCTACCACACATGGAGTTTTCTGGTACGCTGGCCATTTAAATATTTTGTTTTGGAAAAAAACTTGACGTGTTCACGACTCTATCACTTTGGACTCCCAGAGCTCCATTCACTTTAATTTTAACATCAAGTAAGGCGTGTGGAGTGACTGACCAATTCAGTGTTACCTGGGATAAGTACCGTCTTCTCAATGTAGTTATTATTTATCTATGTAATTACACGGCAAAGGAGACTGTTGATAGTCTTGGCTATTATTTCACTCCAACCTACAAGGCGTGTATTCAGATATACGATCAGTTCGCTGGGAGAGGGAAGTTACTCGAAGGAAACAAAACCAACTATAGACAATTATTGAGCAGAAAGTTGAATGACATTCAAGGATATGACATAGTAGTCCGTGTGTCATCTACGAGAAACGACTGGAAACTACGCGATATTAAACATAGTCTTGGGTATAACTACGAAAGCAAGCCCATCATTGAAATCGTGAAGAAACTAAACGGCACCTTACAAATAACGCACACAAGCATATCGAAAATGATTGACATAGTGGGAACTGTTTTTGTAAAGATGTTATTCAATCAAATGACGTCAACTTTCTCCTATGAGCAGTCTTGTATCTCGCACATTGTAGCTAAATCAGAGAAAAAGCCATTGTATCTGAATGCTATTATGCCTTTTACAGCAGGTGTTTGGGCTCTTTATTTTGGTTGTTTATTTGTCATTGGCATCATTGGTAACATAATAATGCTTAAAAAGTTTACGGATTTGAAAATTTTAATGGAAGTAGTTCGTTTATTCACAAGTGGTGCAACTGAGCTTCAAAAAACTAAATCAAATTCGATCCACCCGGTTTTTTTGTTTCGTGGTGTCTGTTGTTTAGTCTCATTATGATGAATGCGTACAGCAGTGGACTAACGAGTTATCTGACAACAACGCACATCTATCCTGATATTAACACAATTGTTGATCTTGAAAAACTAGGACTTCCTGCGGCCTTAGAATTTTTTGAAGATTTTTATAGTGCGGATGACCTTATGGAAAATATTGCAGAAATGGACGATGCAATTCTCAAAATTGCACTGAAAACAACCATTGTGAAAGACGGGTTTGATGTACTGGATATGATAGCAACATTTAGAAACAAATCGCTTGTTTCTTCCGTTGATGTTCTTAAAATGTATGTTAAACTGAGAGAATACTACAAGGACGACTTTCCATTATTACACGTTGTGGAAGAGTGTGCTTATATTGGACGAGTTTGTTACGAGTATCCTTACAGATCACCGTACGAAAACGTATTTGACAAATATTTAGGGTTGTTATTTGAAGAAGGAATGAATCGTAAATGGCGTTCTGATGACGTGTTTGCAGTTGATATTTATGCATCTCACACACAAAGCGAATCTGCACTGAAAACACTGAAAATTGGGCACATTGCCGTGCCACTTTTTGTTTTAAGTTTAGGAGTAATTCTAAGTTCGATAATCTTTTTATTTGAAGTGTTAACTTCACTACGTAACTAACTACGAAATAAGTTTCAACTTGTGTCCTTAAATATTTCTTTTACTGTCAATACAAAAACAGTTTTCGTTGTTAGAAGGAAATGCATTGAAACGTGTTTTTCTGTCAGAACTTTGAGGTTAAACTGCACACTCCTGTGGTTTGTTGTTGACGGCAAGTGATAGCAAATACAGTAAGAGACTAATTCCGGGCAGCTCTACGCTAATAACTAGGAGAACTGTGGGATAAAAAACCTAGTGGATTGAGGTAGAGCTATTAAATAAATTATGTCATTACTTTTTATGTTTTTTGTGTACTACTGTTTTTTTTCGTCATTTATATTCGACCGTAGGAACAAAAATGGTTATTCGTTGATAAAAAAATTTTATCTGCACGTTATGTTGGCAGAGTAAATATTTAATTAATTAAATGTAGTGTAGTGTTATCTGTTGGATAGATGTGGAAACGTAATCAGTGTTCTATTATTTCACAAGTTGTCCGACCCAGTTTTATAGTGCCTTTGATGACAGTCTTACTTTTGTGTACTACGACATATGACAAGACTATGTATGGTTTCTTGTTGTAGTCTGTCTTGGTCACACGCATATCTAGTGATGAGTAAAGATATCCTAACGCAGACTGTCACCCCCCGCCCCCATCAAGCCACTGGTATTGGCACGTGTGAAGAAACTGAATGTAATGTCCGCTCGACTACAGCTGAAATTCGTAAATCAATGGAATTGCTGTCATTCGAGTCTACAATGTGCGTGTTGACTGTTACACACTTCCACACGCATGTCTTACACAAATGGAAAGATTGGGCAGAAGAAATGTCAAAAATATCCTTCTTCAGAACAAGTGTCTGAAAAATAAATCATTGAATTATGGATTAAACTTTAATGGTAACATGTGCATGCCAAATTTTTTTTTGCTTTACGATATGCAATTTTTTTTGCCAGAAGTAATTTAATCTTAAGTGACGAACGAACTGAAATATTGATATAACCTTTTCGAAAACGCATTCATTACTTTTCCAGGTATTATGAATGGGATCCCCAAATTCGAAAGATGTTTAAAAGTAAAAAAATTAATTTGCAAACTGTATATCAAAACAATTAATGTTAGAATCTTGAAGCAAAATATAATGAATATTTAAAAATAACTGTAAATAATTTATAAAATTATGGTATAAAGTTTTTAAATTTTATAAATTAAAAACGTGCCAGTGTTGTTAAAACATGTTATGTACTCCATTCACGTATAAATATTGCTATATATTTCGACCGTTAAGTTAATTAAAAAAACTTAAAATGTGAACGAACCGACGTATTTATACAATCTCAAGTTTATTCTATTAAATTAACATTTAATTCGTTTCATTTATAGATAAATACTTAAAATTTAATAAAGTATGTAGTTTGATATATTAATTAACACACTAAAAATTAATGCTGCTAATGTTGAATGAAATAAAATAATATAGTTTAAAAGAAAAGAAATAAAAACATATACATTACTAAGAATTAAAAATAAGAAATTTCGAAATCATTAAAAATAAATTTTAAAGTTGTAGTTCGTTTTTATATCTATATTAATTGGGTGTAACTTGCTATACTACGCACTTATTAATGGCTTTTAAATGCTAGGAAATAACGGATAAATTTTTTTATATTTTTCTAGCGGTACTGTCCAGCTTGTAGATATTTCTTCTATAAATATTTTCTTCTGAAATAAAGTACCTCATAGTTTTTAATAGTGTCAGTTCAAAGCCAAAATTTCCCGTTTTTGTAACTAATTAACATTATAAACTAAGTCAGGTACCGGTACTTAAATATTATATTTAACAGTGGATACAAAGGTCACGTGGTATACGATACAAAATCTTTTTATACATTTCTATAAAATTAATGCAATTCCGATAAGTTTTTGCTATGTGTGTAATTTTTAAAAATTTATTTAATATTAATTTCAAGAGTGACATATTTTGCTGGTGTAATTTTTCGCAATTATTATGTAGGCGAGTAAGTTTGCTATGGACAAATTTTAAAACGATGAAATGTTGACATTGGCAAGCCATAATGTAAAAACTACTGGATGATTTTTTTTTACAATTTTTATAACCGAACATTTTTATAAGAATTAATTACTACAGTATTTGTTTCCAATAAATAATTGTGAATTTCCTTTGCACCCGAGCAGTGTTAGGAATGCCATCAGCTGGAATGTTTATTTCTGAATGACTGCTTATGAATATCAATGCTAACTGATGTGAAGTCATTGGTAATTTGTAAATTGTTATGTTTTACGAGCGCCAGCTTAATTATCTGGACTTGAAACATCAATATTTTTGTCTGTTTCACACACTAAGAAAAAACTATATTTATTGTTTCTGTTAAGTCCGTCGACGTTCATGGCAGTTTGCTGAATGGAACGTGAATTCTTGAAATTCGTGTATCACGTGGTGTATTTCAGTTGCTGTTTTGAGTTACAAATGCGGATACACTATCCACGCATTTACGAGATTCGTAACGGTATTAATGCGTGTTGTATCAATTAAAATCGATGAACAGGAGACAGTGTTATAAGGCGTGATCTCGTGGATATTTATAAATAAGGTTACTATTTAGTATAGCATATACTAAGCACACGTGCATTTAAAAAGTCTATATTGTAGGTTATATTTATCGGAGCAGTACAATGTAAATGTAAACATTGTACAAGCCTACGTAAAAAATCCACGTGGTAATGAAAATATTTACATGCAGCAGATAGATATAAACTGGCGAGAAATAGAAATTGATGAGGGCTTTTGGAGTGCTCACTTTATCCAGAATCACTTATAACTAGAGACACTGGTAAATCGCGGGAAAAGTTGATTGTTTGCTAGGCTCCAACATGCTATGTATAACACTGAAGGTTTTGCACTTATATTGGCTATCTCTTATATGAAGTTCCGTGTCCCTCTTCAACAGACCCACACACAGAAAATCGGGTTTGTGGTGGCCTCGAAGTTTTTTGTCAATATGGACCACACCGAATTTTTTGAGTATTTTCAAAATACTTTTATAGTCACTTCTAAACTGCACTGCGGGTAGCAACATACGTTTTTTGTCACCTCAAAATTAATTGTGGTATATATATTGTGGTAACTATGAAGATTTCTCCTGTGCGATTGGTCACTGTTAGCTGGAAATTTAATTGCAGGCCAAAAACCTTCCTCGCTTCAAAGTCACGACGTTGTATGACAATGGAAGACTTCGAGGGATCAGACAACAGCTTGCAGTGTAGTTTGCTGCCAGAAATTAACACGAATTTTCTAGGTCATTATACGTGGATCTTGTAGAGTGCGTTTCGGATAAATAAACATATAAATGGGGCCACACGCACCCGAGGTTGCTCCTGAAGCTAGTTAAAGCCATGATCTCTAGTTTATTTTAAACAATTGCATATAACTCAAACATTTTTTTAACCGAATGCTGTGAAAAAATTTGAGGCAGTGTACAGTTACACGATACACAATTTTGCCAGAGCGCTTTTTAAAATAATGTACCGCTTGCGAGCCAAAAATTATTTTGCTTCATTTTGGCTTATTTTCACAACAAAATGTGTAATATTTCGGGGGCAAAATCTACAAATCAGTTTTGTGTATTGCAACAGAAAAATTCATATACAAACGTTGATACATAAAGAGTTAAAACTGCCAAAGGAATATTTGATATATGTATTGATTTGCGTTCCAAAAAATATTTTCGAAACCACTGCTAAACTAGAGAGTGAGGCCTTAACCTCAAGTTGTTAAAACAAAGACATACGCTTGCAGTCATATGTACTGTGCTGTATGTGATGACAGGGACATTTTCTCAAACTACAGTTCACTCCACATATCCACGTCTTGCCTCATATATCAAGAAGACTCAGACTCGATCATCAACGAACTGACCATTATATTTCCGTAAGTGGTAATCGTTCTGGACGATTAACAACGAATGTCTCCTACTTCATTCGCATTCACCTATTACCTCACTCATCTGCACTTTAGACCTAATAATTTAAGAGCAGTTAAAATTAACAGCATTTCGATTCAAAGGATTTGGATAAAATTTGGCGAGCTTAGCTTTCCTAAGATGATAGAATGTGGTCATTATAGTTTAAAAACTTATTAACAGTAAGCTTATTTTGTAATAGGAGCTCTATATGCGATACAGAGTTTTAATTTTTCCAATGCTGCAATTCACCGATGACCTGGTAATAAAACCGTTTGCAACAATAACTGGGCAAATTAATAACATATTTTACTTGAGTTATTTCGATACTGTCAAATAAATCTTAAATTTTTTAAATTTCATATACAGCTTTCCACGTTTTGCCTAATGCGTACACTTATAAATGCCATTGTCATAATATCGTGAATCTCTACCGGTTTCCACTAAAAACCTTGAATGACATTCAAAGAATCTTTTGAACTGCAAATGTATATTTTTCTATATAAAAATTTGCGTTATATCAGAATATTTTTGCTGTTATAAAAATGTTTGATTTCCCTTCACGTAATTTAAAGAAAGGTGGCAATACCCTTCTTGAATAATAATTTTAATTTACCCAAATAAATTTCTTTATTTGATACGCTATTTCACAACACTTTCTAAAATTATTTCTATCTTCTTGAAACCGTCAGCAATAGAAATTTGAATATGTATCAGAAATAGAAAAACGCCACAGCAACATTTTCTTATTTAAGATTGAACAATTAGAGACTCATAGTGTATCAAAACAATTTAAGACGTGTTCGACAAAAGTTAGTTTTGGAAAATTCAGTAACGGCCAAAACTCAAAATTATGCTAAAATGTACTTTTTCATAATAAAAAAAAATACAAAACTTCACGTTTTGAAATCGGAAAGGTGTCTTGAAGTAGCTCACAGCATTTGGTATTATCTTGTTTCCGCAATAAATAAAATTTTTTTTTTTAATTTTCTGTACACTGCAACGTATATTTTGTGACTTTGATGAGTGATAATTCAAAATCTGTGCGGCCTATTTTCTATTTGCTTGGGAATAAATTATGTTATCTGATGTGTAAATGTTGAACAGTGTTTGGCACAAATATAAAAAAAAAAATTGTTACGGCTCCAACCCCCTTAAAGAAAGGCGTATATAATTTTTATTACATGTCATTCAAATACAATGTTTGATGTGGCCTGTTTTAAGGTCGCAAGCCTTGACAACACGCCGGTGGTATTAGATCGTAGGAGACTGAAAATATGAATTATAACACAACTAAAATTTTCCTAAACCTTATAACCTTGTTTAATATTATGTAACTGCTTTCGAAATTTTGTTACTGAGAAATACAAATGTTAATTGTATGTGTTTGAGCTCGCTCGCAAAATACGACGCTAAAGACATTATTTTCAAATTTACCGATTTGCTCTTGAGCATATTTTTACTTCCATTTCCTTGGCGTAATGAGCACTTTATGTTTACGTACTACGCGTTGTATAATTGTCACAACAGTTGTGTGCATTTTTCTTGAAAACAATCCATTCTTTGCACTTGCAACATGACGATGTGATTTGTTCCTTACGATGTAATGCTTGAATAGAAAAGACGAAATGTTCAGAAAACGGTGTCAGTGAAATAATTTTATTGTTTTGGAGGGTGGTCACGCCTATTATTTTCATGAAACGGAAATCAGTGAAGGCTTGTTTATTCATGGTTAGAATTCTTAGTGTCACAAATCATCGTCCAAATTGGGGCGATTTAGAGCCAAATATTTTCAATATTTTGCCAAGATACTAAGTTTAAACTCAATTTTCATGGGCTTGGTATTCACTTGTCTGGAAAGTTTCCCACGTAATTTCTTCGTACTTTTTCTCGAAATATTACTTCCGCCCCCTCAAATGTTCGACATTATTTCTATTATGGCCTGCATATCTAAATTTCCACTCCTAAATTTGTGGATGGCGTGGAACGCATAACTTGAAGTATTTAAAATTAACTTCTGTGAATTTAAATTTATTAATTGTAAATGTGCATTCCCACAAACCCACACGCACACTCACGCAAGTGAATATTTACACTCAAAGTACGCATTATGGTGGAATACGTTACTTACACTATTTTAAAAATGTATAGCATCACATAGGAACGATGGCGTGGCTCAAGGTAGTAAAAATATAGGTACATTTACGTTTATTTTTTATTCGACTCAGTAACGAAGGTTTTAAATAATTCAAATGTGCTCAACACGATCGATTCTCTCGCCCATTACGAAGTATAATAGTTTGATATTCAGTATACTGGAAAAATGAAATATATCTTGTTGACACTGTCTTTACACATATAGCGGCAAGTGACTGAATGGTTGGAATTCACTAAATACTACTCCCTTTTGAACGATTATAACAAAGAATGAGATATTATCATGAGTCAAATTTTTATTTTATATTTACAGTTTCTTCTAACGAATTGTATCTCACAACATTTCTTCAGTGAGATTCACGAGAGTTACATGAAGAAGGAAGTGACAGTATTAAGCAGAGACAGGCTTCAAAGGTGAAGTGTAAAAAATAAATTTACGGATAGAACCGTGACTACAGATAATAAAAACTCTATGCACTTGTATAACGTCCGCTTGAAATCTGATATAGGCTACTAAATAATTCAAACGAGCTCGAAGCGATCCATACTCGCTGACTAGTCACAATTTGGCGACCTTCTCTGCAGTACTCGGGGACTATGAAGCACTGTACACATCGCTTTAAATACATGAATGAATCATTGGAATATTATAATTATATAACACTTTTTCCGCTGTTATAAGAAAGTGAAACATTGCTATTATGACCACAGTACTAATTTTATGTCTAACTTTCTTTCTAACGAACTGTACACCACAAATTCTCTTTAATGTCGCTCAAGACAGTTATGTAAAGAAGGAAGTGACAGCATTGAGCAGAGACATTATAGACGACGTGTATTCCAGCACAGTGGGCTTTGTAACATTCGTGTTGCAGGATGACTCCAGTCTCCAAGTTACTGACGAGGTACTAGCTTACTTCCACACTACAACCTACGAATCTACTGTCACACTGCATATGAACAAGAACAATACATTACAAGACGTGTTTCCCAAACATCTTATGACAATGGCTACCACACATGGAGTCTTCTGGTACGCTGGCCATTTAAATATTTCGTTTTGGAAAAAACTTGACGTGTTCACGTCTCTATCGCTTTGGACTCCCAGAGCTCCATTCACTTTAATTTTAACATCAAGTAAGGCGTGTGGAGTGACTGACCAATTCAGTGTTACCTGGGATAAGTACCGTCTTCTCAATGTAGTTATTATTTATCTATGTAATTACACGGCAAAGGAGACTGTTGATAGTCTTGGCAATTTATTCACTCCAACCTACAAGGCGTGTATTAAGTTATACGATCAGTTCGCTGGGAGAGGGAAGTTACTTGAAGGAAACAAGACCAACTATAGACAATTATTGAGCAGAAAGTTGAATGACATTCAAGGATATGACATAGTAGTCCGTGTGTCATCTACGAGAAACGACTGGAAACTACGCGATATAAAACATAGTCTTGGGTATAACTACGAAAGCAAGCCCATCATTGAAATCGTGATGAAACTAAACGGCACCTTACAAATAACGCACACAAACATAATGAAAACAATTGACATAGTTGGAACTTTTTTTGTAAAGATGTTTTTCAATCAAATGACGTCAACTTTCTCCTATGAGCAGACTTGTATCTCGCACATTGTACCTAAAGCAGAGAAAAAGTCATTGTGTCTTAATGTTATTATGCCTTTTGCAGCAGGTGTTTGGGCACTTTATTTTGGTTGTTGGTTTGTCATTGGCATCATTGGTAACATCATGATGCGTAAGAAGTTTACGGATTTGAAAATTTTAATGGAAGTAGTTCGTTTATTCACAAGTGGTGCAACTGAGCTTCAAAAAACTAAATCAAATTCGATCTACAGATGGTTTGTTTCGTGTTGTCTGTTGTTTAGTCTCATTATGATGAATGCGTACAGCAGTGGACTAACGAGTTATCTGACAACAACGCACTTCTATCCTGATATTAACACAATTGTTGATCTTGAAAAACTAGGACTTCCTGCGGCCTTAGAATTTTTTGAAGATTTTCATAATGTGAATGACCTTATGGAAAATATTGCAGAAATGGACGATGCAATCCTCAAAATTGCACAGAGAACAACCATAGTGAAAGACGGGTTTGATATACTGGATATGATAGCAAGATATAGAAACATATCGCTTGTTTCTTCAGTTGATGTTCTTAAAATGTATGTTAAACTGAGAGAATACTACAAGGACGACTTTCCATTATTACACGTTCTGGAAGAGTGTGCTTATATTGGACGAGTTTGTTACGAGTATCCTTACAGATCACCGTACGAAAACGTATTTGACAAATATTTAGGGTTGTTATTTGAAGGAGGAATGAATCGTAAATGGTATTCTGATGACATGTTTGCAGTTGATATTTATGCATCTCACACACAGAGCGAATCTGCACTGAAAACACTGAAAATTGGTCATATTGCTGTGCCACTTGTTATTTTAAGTTTAGGAGTAATTGTAAGCTCCGTAATCTTTTTATTTGAAGTGTTATCTTCACTACGTAACTAACTGCAAAATATATACATTTTTATTATATTGTCAATACAAAAACTGCTTTAGTAGTGAGAAAGAGATGCACTGAAATGTGTTCTTCTGTCAGAACTTTGAGGTTAAACTTCACTTTCCTGTAATATGTTGTTGACGGCAAGTGACAGCACATACAGTAGAGACTAATTCTGGACAGCTCTATGCTAATAACTAGGAGAATTGTGCGTAAATAACTTAGTGGATAGAGGTGGAACTATTGAATAAATTAATGTCATTACGTTTCTTTTAAAACAATTTTTTTTTTATGTTTTGTGTACTACTGTTTCTATTTTAGTCGTTTGTAATCGAACGTAGCAACAAAAATGGTCATTCGTTGAGAAAAGAAATTTTGTCTGCACGTTGTTATGTTGGCAGCGTAAATCTTTATTTAGTCAAATGTATTGCGCGGTTATCTGTTGGCTAGATGTGGAAACACAATCAGTGTTCTCCTAGAATTTCACAAGTTGTCCGGCGTTGGTTTATAATGTATTTGGTGACAGTCTTACTTTTGTGTACTACGACGTGACAAAACTATGTATGGTTTCTTGTTGTAGTCTGTCTTGGTCACACGCAAATCTAGTGATGAGTAAAGATATCCTAACGCAGACTGTCACCCCCGCCCCCATCAAGCCACTGGTATTTGCACGTGTGAAGAAACTGAATGTAATGTCCGCTCGACTACATCTGAAATTCGCAAATCAATGGGAATGCTGTCAGTCGCGTCTACAATGTACGTGTTGATTGTTACACACTTCCACACACATGTCTTACACAAACGGAATGATTGGACAGAAGAAATGTCAAAAATATCCTTCTTCAGAACCAGTGTTTGAAGAATAAATCATTGAATTATAGATTAAACTTTAATGGTAACATGTGCATGCCAAGTTTTTTTGGCTTTAAGTTATGTAATTTTTTTTGCCATAAGTAATTGAATCTTAAGTGACGAACGAACTGAAATATTGATATAACCCTTTCGAAAACACATTCATTACTTTTCCTGGTATTCTGAATGGGATCCCCAAATTCGAAAGATGTTTAAAAGTAAAAAAAATAATTTGCAAACCGTATGTCAAAACAATTAATGTTAGAATCTTGAATCAACATATAATGAATATTAACAAATAACTCTAAATAATTTATAAAATTCTGGTATAAAGTTTTTAAATTTTATAATTAAAAACAGGCCAGTGTTGTTAAAACATGTTATGTACTCCACTCACGTATAAATATTGCTATATATTTCGTAGCGTTAAGTGCACAAAAAAAACTTAAAATGTGAACAAAGCGAAGTATTTATACAAACTGAAATTAATTCTATTTAATTAATATTTAATTCGTTTCGTTTAAAGAATAATACTTAAAATTATAAAAGCAGTTTGATATATTAATTAACATACTAAAATATAATGCTACTAATGCTGGTTGAAATAAAAAATATAATTTAAAAGAAAATAAGTAAAAACACTTACATTACTAAGAAATAAAAAATTTTTCGAAATCATTAAAAATAAATTTTAAAGTTGTAGTTCGTTTTTATATCTATATTAATTGGGTGCAACTTGCTATACAACGCACTTATTAATGGCTTTAAAATGCTAGGCAATAATGAATTAATATTTTTAAATTGTAGTTCGTTTTTATATCTATATTAATTGGGTGCAACTTGCTATACAACGCACTTATTAATGGCTTTTAAAGGCTAGGCAATAATGAATTAATATTTAAAAATTTTTCTAGTGGTACTGTCTAGCTTGTTGATATTTCTTCTATAAATATTTTCTTCTAAAATAAAATACCTCATAGTTTTTAATAGTGTCAGTTCAAAGCCAAAATTTCCCGTTTTTGTAACTAACCCACATTATAAACTAAGTCAGGTACCGGTACTTAAATATTATATTTAACAGTGGATACAAAGGTCACGTGGAATACGATTCAAAAAAATTTTCTACATTTCTATAAAATTAATGCAATCCCGATAAGTTTTTGCTATATGGGTACTTTTTAAAAATCTATTTAATATTAATTTCAAGAGTGACATATTTTGCTGGTGTAATTTTTCGCAGTTATTATGTAGGCGAGTAAGTTTGCTATGGACAAATTTTAAAACGATAAAATGTTGACATTGGCAAGCCATAATGCAAAAACTACTGGATGATTTTTTTTTACAATTTTTATAAGGGAACATTTTTATAAGAATTAATTTCTACAGTATTTGTTGCCAATAAATAATTGTGAATTTCCTTTGCACCCGAGCAGTATTCGAAATGCAATCAGCTGGAATGTTTATTTTTGCATTCCAGAACTATGCCAAAGTAAAACCACGTGCTAAACCATAAACGCGTCTTCAGCTGTTACTTGCAAAGTTTCGTCTCCAACCACGGCTGTCGCATATGTGCGTTATATCAGGGCGGCAGACATTCTTCAAGTTAAAATAAAAGTACAGTCGAGGATTGCCTGCCAAGTTCATTACTTAAATAATTTACTAAATGAATACCTAAATCTGATTGGCGATGTCAAATAAGAGACGTGTCTGAGCAAAGACACGCTACCAATCAAAGTGAAGCAGAACTGAAGATGTGCACGTAAGGCATAGTTTTCAAAATTGTTTAAATATATTTTTGCGACAAACTAGTGGCTCATATTATTATAACAAGTATATTATATTAAAATAAATTTTTTTAATAAGTAAGGTTACTAACTGTACCTTCAAACCAATTGAAAACAAAACAGTTGCACGGCGAAACTTTACTATATTCTGTACAGTCTACTTAGAGAAATAAGCTTATTATGCCAAATAGTTCACAAAAGTGTTTTGCAACATAGAGAGTAGACTCATGAATGCAATTATTTGTAAAACACGGCACTAATAAAATTATTTGAAAATAAAATCTGACTAATTTAATTCATGACAATGTATAAGGACTACTGTACAGTATCGAAGCGTGAATGTGTTACCAAGGGAAGTTGTGCTAAGTAGTGACTATACAAAACTCTGAGTTGTCAGTGGAACAACTGGACTAGTATGTGTAGGTATATATCTCTAGCTAGTAACATACAACAGTCGAGGTACGTATTATACAGCAACACGTCTTCAGTAATAACAAAATATTCACATTTGTTAATTATTACTCGTGTTGTATGTCTAGTCCACTTCCCTTTTAACACGACCACACTTCAAAACTGCTTATTTGATTAAAATTGAGTCATAGATTTTTTTTTTTCAAGACACGTGAAGAATTATTTTAATGAGACGCTAGTATACAAACTAGACTAACAGTAGAGTAATTTTAAGTTTGTTTGCACAATATGTTTTCGTTTAATCGGTTTATTTGTTTCATGGTCGTAGTGCGAAATTGTAATTTATTGACGAAACTATAATTGTGAAAATATGCACCCGCCGCATCTAGAGTAAGTCCTTTTAAAACATATCGTGAGAAAATTGTAATACGACTTAGTTCGGTGGTGTGTAATGAGCTGTTGTAGTTGCAGTCACCCACTAGTTAACATACAATACGGCCGCAATACACTCTGTACTTGGTTTAACCTCAGGTACAGAACTACTCTTCTTTCTGTTCCTGACGTTCCAGCAGGAATCAGTCAGGTACAGCCAGGGGCAAACACTCGTTCAATATGCAACATTCGCCATGGCTTATGTCGCCAGCACTCACAGTATTAAGAAGCACGTTGTAGTTTTCATTTTATTTATTTTATACACGATTCATGCAGTAAGTGAATGGTCTGCAAATGCCAGTGTTTTACAACATAAATGTTTAAAGATAAATAAAAATTCCTCAGTACAATACATGGATTGACAATTGAACCTCACATAAAAAGTTAAAATACGAAGCATTAATTACTATAACAGATAATGCAGCAACAACAATAAAACACTTTATAGGTTTCAAAATTACTAAATTTTACAAAAAACTATTAAACAAGAAAAATCATTAATTTCTAACTAATTTCGCTGAATACAATACATTAAAAACATTAGAAAAACTGATTTTTCAAACATTTTTCTTTTAGAGTATTACGAAAAAAAAATTCACAAGGAAACGTAGCCTATCTGAGTAATGTGAAAATTTACTGAATATTTAAAAAAAAATATAATCTATTTCCAAATACAAGAAATCTACCTTTTAATATATCAAAACCGCAAGTAGTTTGGTTATTAGAATGGGTCTGTAGTTTGAGTCAATGTTTTGTGTGTCAAATTTAACTGCGATTAGTCTGTTATTTCATGGGTTACGACTCAAGATTACGACATTGTTCTATGATACAAAATAACATGCAAACAGACTAAGTATTAGTATACCTGATTATTCGAGCAGGTACATTCCAGTGCACACATTGTGGTTGATATTGATTAAAAATTAAAATAGTTTAACATACATTTACTATATTTCCGCAGTTTTTAACATGAGTAGATCATATTTTTAAACCAATAGTTTTAACATTTTCTTTCGTATAGATCATTCGGGATAAAGTAAACACTAAAGTTTTAACTTTAAACCCCTGTGTGGTGGCGGGGTAGAATACCACCACAGCCAGCCCGTGCTTGTCGTAAAAGGCGACTAACCGGGTTGCGGTCGGGACCTGCAATTTATTCGGACCTTCATCTCATGTCTGTCTTTTTCAACTTCCACTTTTTTGTCATCCTTTCTTCTCTTCATCTCACCAGGTCCCATCGTATCTTTACTTCACTTCTCC